>PVKS010013412.1:0-50910 GCA_004027875.1 Aplodontia rufa | reverse complement strand
AAATTTTTATTTTATTTCTATTAACAGCCCCCAAAGGATCAGCTTCTACCCTCCCTTACGTAGATGCAGTGCCCTCCCCTAACATTTTCACAAAAGACTAATCTTCTAGAGCTGAAATGAACCCTTAGTTCAACTATGGCCACAGGATCCTGCCCTTTCCTCCCCATTTTTCTTTATGTCCACATACTCTGTGAACTTTACCCCCTTTTGGCTCCCTCTCCAAAGGTTGTCCCCAAGGACATGGTTTGCTTTATTGCTTATGCTTAATGGGTTTTATCCCTGAAACCCTCCCTGACTTAAACACCCAGCCAGCTCTCCTATTCTAATTTAAATAGCAATTCTGCACAGCTTCCTAGCCCTAAGTCCATGTTCTATTCCTTGACCATTCCAAATCCCCCCTCCAAAACAACTTGAAAGACACCACTTATTGGAAATACAAGAAATATGGTTTACAAGCTTTTGGATTTCCCTGCTCTCTGATTCCCAATGGGCCTCAGTTCTTCAGCATTTTTTGGAGGGGGCACAGATGTAGGCTAAGATTGAACAGTCCATGATCAGAGAAGAGAGGAGGGGCCAAATTCAGGAATGAGCAGGAGAGGAGACAAGGATAAAGCTGGAGGGTGGGGTAGAAGTGGAATGAAGCCAGAGAGCAAGAGAAAGGGGCATGAAGGAGGGGCCTTCTCCCACTTCAGATCCCCAAGGATCAGGAAGGTGTAGATGAGAACTAGCTCTCCCTACACCCCAAAGTCCCTGCCCATCTAGGTATGATGCATAGTCTAATTTGGAGACTTTAGTGCTCAACGTGCAAGGCCCTGATTTACCCATCTCTAGTTTTGCCAAATCAATATTTTCCTTCTGCACCCACCCTGTGACTTGTCCCCTAGAGTCTCTTCCTCTGCCCATTTCCCCTGGCATGCCTCAGATTCTCTAACTTGCTCTGTTCTCTCTTCTTTTGGTTGTGGTTCCCTTGGATGGCTTCAGGATTTGGTAACAGGCTGGACAAAAGACAGGTGGAGGAAGAGAAGGTCACCGTGGGGAGGTCAGGGGCACCAATCCTGCATTCCCTGTCCTGCCTTGTGGAGACCGTGGAGGCCAGCAAGGTGAGTGTATCCAAGGCAGGGAGCTGGGGATAGTAAGGAGGAGAGGCATTCCCAGTGGCAGTAATGGGAAAGGTAGAGAAAAGAATGGAGTATCAAAGTAGGTCTTCCATGGATTCCAGCTGCTAGAGAAAAAGAGAGAATTAATTTTATTTAGTTTTTCATGTGATTTTCATTGTTGTGTACCTGGTGCTGGAGTTTGAACTCATATCCTGGCACATGTTAGGCAAGTGGTGGAACCACCACTGAGCCACCACTCCAGCCCCCCGCTGCTTCTTGGGGAAGGAGAACCTGGAGTTCAGGTGAGAGCAGGAAAAGAAGGGAGAGAACAACAGGTGTCACATGGGGAACATTTTAGAGAGGAAGGATGTAAAGTTAAGGGCTCAAGATCAGGAATAGAAACACCTAGGGATACTGGCTGTAGATTCTTGGCCAGGGCTTTGTCCAAGGATTGAATGTCATGCTATCAGTAGAAAGCCAGACCTACAGGTGGGGAATCTAACTTGCACATTTCAATTCCGAATTTCACCTAATGTAAAAAACAAACAAACAAACAAACAAAACCCCAAACATTAATCCCCTCTACCAAGAGTTGACTCTCTGCCCATCTCAGTATTAAGAATTTTTTTCCAACACATACCCTTGCCCCTACTTCTGATATGGTACCACTATTTCTTCAGGAAATTATGCATAAAAAGTTATGTAATTTTCCTCTCTCACCTTCACCTATTATATAATCAGTTATCTATTTATGCTGATTCTTCCTTCATGATCTTTCCCAAATTTATTTCCTCTCATAAATTTTTTCCCACAATATTCTGAAAGTAATAATTCAGTACTTCTGATGCATATTATAAGTCACACATAATTAAATAAATATACATAAAACACCATGATAACATAAAAGGAGAGTCATACATGCATCTTACACACTGAAGTGCATGCTGGCTGACAGTGGGAATCAATGGTGGCATCAGAGAATGGTTAATTAATTTCAAAAAATGGGTAATGCAATGACTTCTGCATTTTTGGTTTTGCTTCTCTACAAGACATTGTCCAATCTATGACCTGGTCAATCTTTGCAAAATACTGTTTTAATTTTTCAAAGAGAGCAAAAGCCAGGTAGTTCATAAATTCCAAGAAATTTTAATGATTTTAATTTTAATTTAATTTTAATTTTTTTATTTGGAAACAATGCTGGAACTGTCATAAATAAATAAATAATAATAACTTTTTATGTTGAACGAATGTGTGCTTGGAAATCTAAATGCCTGTGTCCTAAACTTGGATAACGAAAGTTTCCTGGAAGGAATGTAAAATTATAATTTTTTAAATTACTAAATGAAGAAATGGTTACAATCATGTAAAATAATCTATTTTCTCTAACTTTGGATCAAGTTTGGACAAAATAGTGAAATTGATGAGTTTTATCTTTAGGGCAACTTTACTTGTTGCCACTTGAGGGTACCATGTTCCCAACTCAATCACCCCAAACATTTATATTCTTCTGTAAATCCCTTTCAAACCCTGTATTCATTTGCTTTGGTCGTAGAGAGATGCCAGTTATTCATATCAGCTCAAATTAATGATTATCTTGACAGTAGAATTCACAGATGAAAAATATATATAATGTCTCCCTTAACTAGTACTGTTCTTCTATTTAATCTTGGCTTTCACTGAATAAACAGTGAATTAAAGAATAAATGGAAAAAATAATTTATCTAAAGTCATAAAAGAAAAGGAAACAAGGAAGATGAATAGAAAGAAAAATTAAAGACAGAAAAAAAGAAAGAGTCCAACATTGAGATCTCTGATATTAGGCAAGGAAAATCATAGATACTGAAATTTTCAAATCTATAGTAAAATTATTCCTTATATATGCCTCCTGATTATGTTGAAAGATAAGTTGTGCATGTGAGTAATGCAGTACAAGCACATCTCAAACACAGTTCAGTTCCCAGTGCACATAAAAGTTATGTTGATATTGTACTGTAGTCCATTAATTGTGCAATAACGTTTTCTCGAAAATGTATGTGCTCACCTAAAAATACTCGGTTAAAAAATGCTAATGATCACCTAAGCCATTGGAAAAATAGTGCTGACAGGGTTAGCACAAACCTTCAATTTGTAAAACCTGCAGCATCCGGCTGAAGGGTACTCTGAAATGATGAAGGTTTGAGGAGACAGGTGTGTTCAACTTGATTTAAATATCATACAATGTACACATGTATCAAAACATCATATGGCCCCATTAATGTGTTTAGTTTTTGTGCTTTTATGTATCAGTTAATAAATTAATTTAAAAATACTGTGTCTGTGAAGTGCAAAAAGAATGAAGTATGCTTGTTTTGAAAATGAAGAATGCTGAGTGAGCTTTTCTTCCCTGTGACCCAAATACCTGACCTGAACAACTTATTGGTGTAAAAGTTTATTTGGGGGTCACAGTTTCAAAGGATGCCATTGCTCTGGGCCAGAGGTGAGGCAGAACATTCATGGCAGAAGGGTGTAGAGGAGGAAAGTTGCTGCAGCTCACAGCAGTCAGGGAGCAGAGGGAGAGACATCGAGGCACCAGGGATAAAATAGAAATCCCAAAGGCATGTCTCTGGTGACCGCTTTCCTCCAGCTACCTGCCTACAGATACCACCCAGTACAGCCGTCTATTCAAATTGTTAATTCATTAAATGGATTAATACAATAGTTAAGGTTATAGCTCTCATAATGTAATTATTTTCCTCTGAACATTCCTGCATTATCTCATACATGAACTTTCAGGGGATACCTCATATCCAAATGCTAACAAATATAATGAGCACTTCTACGTTTTCTAGATCTTTAATACTGTGACATGTAACATCAATATGAGAGATGGTGTGTAGCAAATCATGGCTTAAAATTAAATGCCATTATGCATGCTGATATGTATATGTATTTATGCCAAGTATATACAGTCATCCCTTGGTATGCTCAGAGGAATTGGTTCCAGAACCTTTTTAAAACACTCAACTCTGTGGATGCTCATGTCCTTTATATAAAATGGCACAGTATTTGCATACAACCTATGTCTATCCTCCCTTACAACTTAATCTCTCGAGCACTTACAACACCTAATACAAAGTAAAAGGTAGGTAAATAGTTCTTATACTCTGTTATTTAGTGAATAAACAAAATAAAGTCTTACATATTCAGCTCAGACATAGTTTTCTTTCAAATATTTTTGATTAATGGTGGGTTGAACCTGCAGGTGTGAAAGAGCAACTGCATCTATAAACACAATTGGAAGCAAATGATTTTTTTTTTAAGAAAGAGGGACAGTGAGAAAGAGAGAGAAAGAAAGAATCAATTTTATATATTTTAGTTTTTCATGTGGCCCTTGTTGCTCCAAGATTTCGTTGGGTACGTGGTGCTGGGGTTTGAACTTGCATCCTCGTGCATGCCAGGCAAACACCGTAACCGCCTAGCCACTGCTCCAGCCCCCAAATGATTGAATTAACAAAGAAATTAGACTTTTTTTAGCAACAGTTATAAGTGCTTATTATAAGTCAGTAGAATTCAGGAAGGAATCATTTATTTAATTTCATCAAACATAAAAAACTTTCTGAATGTGAAAGCGTTTTCTGCAACTGAATATAGGTTATAATTAATAACAACACTGGTTTAAAGTAATATCCATTCACCTACCTCATAGTGCAGGTGACTCAGTGAGTAACAAAGCTTGCCACACAGTGTAGGAAATTTTCTTCTGCTTTCTGGCTTCAATTCATCAAATGACTGGCCTGGATTGGAAAGCTTTTAAAGCTCTCCTCCTCATGTCTTATTCAGCGTACCTTTTGAGGACAGCTGGAGAAGCTCATAATGAGTTACATTAATAACTGGAGCTCAAGAATGATGGGCATTCTTAAAAGTAGGGGAAGAGAAGGCTGAGACTATGCAGATGTTTGTGTATGGCCAGGAGTGAATTAGCAAAGCACTTGGTATCCCTGCCCTCCGAGGTGGAGATGTCATGGGAAGGAGGCCTTTGAATATGGCTTTTTTAGCACCATGGAACGAACACCTGATGTGTGGGAATGTCACGGCCTTGAAGCAACCACAGCAAGTCAAGTCAGGTATCTCACCTGGAGAAAAATGAGAGGGAACATTCACTCACTCTTTGGGGGTACTTATTTATTTAACCTCTAGGAGAATTTTGGTCAATGGGAAGATAATTTTTACTTGAAGCTGCCAAGAAATCTATAAGAAAATTATATAAGAGACAGAAAAAGGAAACTTTTTTTTAAAGAGAGAGAGAATCAATTTTATTTATTTTTTTCTTCTGGCCTTTGTTTCTGCAACACTTAGCTGTGTATGTGGTGCTGGGGTTTGAACCCTGGTCCTTGCACAAGCCAGGCAAGCACTCCAACTGCTGAGTACTCCTCCAGCCCAAGGGACCATATCTTGATAGGAAAATAAATTTTATTTTCCATGAAAATTGGGATGGGAAGTAAGAATTTGACTCAAGTTTTCCATTGTAGTCAATATTTAATAAGACCCTTGCTATGTGATATGAAAAGTACACAAACTTTTATAAGCTTTTAATTTTCAGCAAGTAAAAGATAGGCCATACTACTTTACTTTCTTTGCCTTTTGCTCTTCTGTTTTTAGTGCTTCTATTTTCTTAATATATTCAGACCCTCAAATCCAATATTACACATACCCTAATTTTATCTATTTGACTAAAAAATGTTGTCTTCCTTTCCACCGATCTATTTATTAAACCTGAGTATTTCTCAGTTCAGCAAGGTTTTTACCCAGGTCAAGGCAAAGATCTATTCATGCTAATTTAATCTTATTGTGACTACTAGACCAGAGGTAAAGCAACAGCTGGCACTAGATAACTACGTGTTTAAGTTAGACTCTTTATGAGTACATTAGCAGCTCACCATATCAGCAGCCACACAGATACTACCAAAATCTATTTGCAATTAAACATTTAAGCATTTTTCAGAGGTTGAAGGGTGGGACAAGTTATGCAGAGGGTATCAGTGCTTGCATACGCAAGAAATGACCACTGTAAATTTGTAATGCAGGGTGAGGTATGTTTTGTTTATGCCCTTACCTGGATTAATCATCAACCACAGCCACAGCAAAACAGAGTAGATTTGTAATGGAAAAGCTCTAATTGATATTCCTTTGTTTTGGTTCATTAAGGAAGATAAAATAATGCTCTGACACCTAATGAAAAAATAACTCAAGAGGAAACCCAGAAATAAAAGATTATTAATGACTAAAGAATGTGACTTAGCCAGAGAAAGAGATGATACTGGAATAATGAAACAGATCTGGAACTTCTCCCATGAACAGTGGTTTTGAATTTCTGCAGGAGCTTCATTTTCTCTCTGAAGGGGTCAGTTCTAGCACATCACCTACCAACATCCTCAAGTGACTCTCCGAACATTCAGTTAGTGAGCAAAGACAACATGTGACACACATTTCTCACCTGGTACCTGAATCTCCATTTCTTTTTCATAACTATCAGACACCTAGTGTGTTACAACATTGTGGATGAACTGTAATCCTTCAGAATAATGTCCAAGAGCCTTAAACCCTAGTAACAAGTGGTAATAATCTTGCTTTTTACTATAGATGATGATAGGTCAAGGTAACTTAGATAAACCATTAAAGCAGTCACAACCAGATGTACATTCCTCAAAAGTGGGTGTCTAAGGAGCAATGGTTGTACTGACAAGATACGTTGAACGGATTAATCCTTATCTACTTCTGCTGTTCCACACAGGGAATGAATAATACAGATTTGAAATCTGTGTACATATGTGCTTGGTAGAGAATTCATGTGAGTGCCTGTGTAAGTATGCAGTGTGGCAACGCTGGATGTAATTTTTAAACATACCATAAAAATACTGAAAGCATGGACTGTTGGCAAGAGGCCCCTGAGTGCATCTCAGGACAACTGCAAGAACACGCCTAACAACTTCGTTCATATGTTGGCTTGATCAAGAGGTATTTAAAATGAACTTCAATGTGGTGCTGTGAAAGCACTAGACAAAAATGCAAATATGGGTGATGGGAATAGTTATAGAAAGAAGTCCTTTGGTGAATGAGAGATCCAGTAATTTCTCATGAAAATTAAAATGATGGAAGATGAGAAACAAATGTTATCATAGGTCTACAGACAAATATACCCAGTCCAGAAAAACCAACAAAGTAAACAACACAGGAATGGAAATGAATCTCGTTAGATACCATTGGAGAGGTTCGATTTAGATTTGATTGAAAAAGACTCTTGATTAAAATCCATCCCTAAGGAATTATGTAATGATTTAGAATAAAATGTTTCAAGAAAAAGATTAATCTTTTTGATACATATATATATGATACATATATAACTGAATATGGATATTTAAGTGGAAGATTATTTAATTCACTCTCAAGATCATGAAAAACAAGGGAACACGTAGAAATAAGGATGCTAATAATAATAGCTAACCATTTTGAACTCTTCCCATGGACCAAATGCTAATTTAATTGTACTATGTGTGTTAATGAAATTAATCTTTTAAAGAAAGTACTAAGGCAAGAACCCTATTTACAACCAGTTTAAAACTGAGAAAAATTAAACAAAGAAAGGTCAAATGTCTTGTTCAAGGTAATACAGCTAGTTAGTAGGAAAACTGGAACATAAACTCCATCATTGTGTCTCTATGATTAGCCCTCTCAACCACAGCCATCTCCCATAGAGAAAAAGGTAAGTAAACTAATAATTATGTAGGTCTGACAGCTATATGGCAGCTTTTTTGCCTGAATACCTTCTTTTCAAATGCAAATTTGTCACAAATATTGAATATATATCACTAGTTCACAAAATTTCAAAACATCCCACAAAGTCGATATAGTACAGATATAGTTGCAATTCAAAGAATTTCAAAAATAGTTTAGGCCATTGAAATCCATTTAAAATTTTTGAAGTAACTTTACAACACTTTAGACACAGAAGAAATTAATATCAAAATAAAAGTTGAAATAATACTGGTAACGAAATACACATAGCACAATGTGTGTGGCTCATTTAAATAAGAACCAGAGAGAAGTCTGTGCCTCAATTTAAAGCTAATCTTCTCATCTATACCACAGATCATATTGCCCCTGCAGTCTCAGAAATACTGTTGATTATCCTTTGCTTCCTGTATATTCAAACCCTCTTCACAATGCAATAGCTGTTTCCCATTAGCTTTTAAATACACACAAGATTTACCCATAAAAGAGTCTACCATTCAAAACCTTCAACTACTCACTTCTCTTTCACAGCTAAACTTCTCGGAAGAGCTGACCACATATACTATCTGAGGGTGAATATTACTCAACTCGTAGAATCTAACTTTCATTCTCATTTAGTCTCTGAAACAGCTTTCATTTATATTACTTCAAAACACTCAACAACCATGTCCATGTAGCTCACAAAACATTTCTCAGGCTTCCCTGGTTCTTACATGAACACTGTTAACCAAATCTTCCTTCTTAAACCACTCTCTTCCCCTGGTTTCTGTGACAAAGAACTCTCCCAATTTCCCCTACTAAAGTGGCCACTCCTCCATTTATTTTGCAAACTTATTCTCTTTCGCCCATTTCTCAAAGCTTGTACCTCTACCTTCTTAGCTTCTTGTTTCTTTATAGTTTCTAGTTTTTTTCTCATGGTGCATACTCTTCCTAGAGTATCCCATCTGTACCCCTAACTTTATCACCTTTAAATATTTCTAACATAGATATCATTGAGTTGAAGATGTAGAGAAAACTTGCTAGTTTCAATAAAAATTCAAATTCAAATCAATATAAACCCTCCATCCCTTATCTACAAGTGATACATTCCAAGACCTCCAGTGAATGCATGAAACCACAGAAAACATCAAATCCTAGGTAATCTATGTTTTTCCTTATATATACACACTATGATACAGTTTAATTTTTGAATTAGGTCCAGTAAGAGATTAACAACAATAATAAAACAATGTACTTTAATAAAAGATATGTGAATGTGGCCTCCATCTCTCAAACTATCTTATTGTAGGTAATATTTTTAGACCATGGTTAATTATAGTTAACTGAAACCCATAAAGTGAAACTAGAAACAGATTACTGTAAATATAAAATGAAATTTACGATCTCCCTCCAACCTCTTCCTCTTTTACTATCTCAGTGTGTTAGCTTCTTGTCACTGTGATGGTAATACTTGACAAACACAACCCAGAGGAGGAAGAGTTTATTTTGGATCATGGTTTCAGAGGTTCAATCCATGGTCAGCTGGTTCACTGCGCTGTGGGTCCAAGGTGAGGCTGAACATCACAGCAGAAGAGCACAAATAGTATTCTGATTCAATGCTTCTGCTCAGAAATGATTTCAATCCTGTCCACTCACGCGGCATTTTCCAAAGCAAGTTCCCACAAGAGGATAATCCTATCTTATGGCTGAAAGGAAGAGACAGTATGGTATATTTGATGAATAAAACTAGTGGTAACTAAGGCTGCCATGATTACAGAATATTAGGATTCTAAGTCAGATTGTTGCTGCAAAGCCCAGCGAAAGACAGCAAAGTTCAGAGTCCACCTTGGGTACATTTTTGTGTACTATCTACACTGTAGCTGCTGTATTCATCAGGACCTGCTGCACAGGAGTCAGGAGCAGCATGGTAATAAACTGAGCTATAACTGGAAAGTTGCTTGGTCTCCATAAAATTAGGGCAACAGAATTACATAGTTCAAACATTTCTTGACTTCCAATGGAGATAACTTAAAACACCCATTTCCACATTACATGTTACCAAGGATATGACAGTTGAACTTTTGGCATTTTCTTTGTGGATAGTATTTGGTTGGGATTTCCTATTTCAATTTTCATAATTCTCTTTCCTCTATATGTAAAATATCTGGATGAACTATTTTAAAGTCAGTGCATTTGTTAGATATTCAATCGGGTCATAATCTAGTGTGGCACATATGGAAATCATTATATCTTTCTAAATTGGCTGTGTATTTTTTTCTGATCTAATTCCATACTTATAACTCTAAACTTTATCTCAGAAATCCTATTTCCTTCATTTTCAAGTTATTGAGGTGCTTGCTGTGGTATTAATGTATCCCCCAAAGTTCCTGTGCTGGAAGTTTAATACCAAATGCAATGGTGATGAGAAGTGGGATCTTTAAGCAGTGATGAGATCATGAAGTTTATGGTCAAGAATGAATTAATGAGGGAACTGGAGCAGTGGCTCAGCAGTAGAGCACTTGCCTGGCATGCACGAGGATGCAGGTTTGAACCCCAGCACCACATACACAACTAATTGAAGGAAAAACAACAACCGGATGAAAAAGTAAAACAAAAATTGACTTTTTCTTTCTTTTTTTTTCTTAAAGAGAGAGGGACAATGAGAGAGAGAGAGAGAGGATCGATTTTTATTGAGTTTTTCACATGGTCTTCGTTGCTCTGACACTCAGTGGTGTACATGGGTGCTGGCGTTTGAATCTATGTACTCGCACATGCTGACCAAGTGCTGTAACCGCCAAGCCACCGCTCCAGCACCCCTCAAAAATTGACTCTTTCTCTCTTTCTTTAAAAAAAAATGAGTTCGTGGGTTATTGTCGAAGTAGTTTCCTGACAAAAGGATGAGCTTGGCCCGTTTACTCCCTCTCTCATGCAATTTCTTGCCATGTGGTGCTGTCTACCACTTTATGATGCAGCAAAAAGGTCCTCATCAGATGTAACCCCTAAAGTCTTAGATTTCCTAGCCTCCAGAATCATGAGCCAAATATGCTACACTTTTTTATAAATTACCCAGTTTGTGGTATTATGTTATAGCACTATAAAATGGACTAAGACCAAGTTCCACATTATATTCTCCAATTCTTCCTACTCTCTTGTAATGTTTTCCTTCTTCTGTTATATGTATTGCATTGAAACATCTTTTTAAATAAAACATTCTTGATTTCACATCCTCCTTATCTGTTTCCCTATTTTTCAACACCCATTATGGCAAAAACCCCTATATTTCCTGTCTTCTATATTCTTGTTCTAATTTTCTTTAATCTAATTCCAACCAGGGTTTTTTTTTTATTAGTTGAATATGTACTTACAATTGAGGGGGAATCATTATCAAACAATGAAGAACAAATGTAAACTATGTAAATACATAGTTAGCCAAGGCTGATGCCATGTCATGGTTGCCCACCTTGGGTTCCCCATGGTTCTGTTTCCCCCAAAAGAATCCCTGTGCTAAATGGACTTTTCATGAAGGTCAGAGATCTCCTTCTGAGATATTCTCCCATACTCCCTCCCTCCAGTCTCCTAGATATCTTTCCTAATCCCTCCCCCCTCCCTGCCTCCTTCCCTACATCTCCAGGTATCTTAGGCAGGGATCCCTCTATTTGTGTAAAAATGCATACATTTTGAGGATATTATTAGCTTAGCCATCTAACACACTGTTTACGGTTGTATTCTAGCTTGCACAAATGAGAGAAAACACTTGGCCCTTGAGTCTGAGATTGGGATACTTCACTTAGCAAAATTTTTTTCATCTCCATTCATTTGGCTTCAAAAGCCATAATATTATTTTCTCTAATGGCCAAGTAGTATTCCATTGTATATATGTACCAAAGTTGAGTGAGGGGCATCTGGGTTGGTTCCATAGTCTAGCTATAGTAAATTGAGCTGCTATAAACATTGAGGAAGCCATTTCTCTATAATATGCTGATTCTAACTCTTTTGGGAAAATACCTAGGAGTGGGATAGCTGGGTCATAAGGTGGTTCCAGCCCAAATTTTTTGAGGAGTCTCCACACTTTTTTCCAGAGTGGCCGAACCAGTTTGCAGTCCCACCAGCAATGTGACAGTGTTCCTCTTTTCTCACAAGTCCTCCAGCATCTGTAATTGTTTGTATTCTTCATTTTTGCCACTGTAACAGGAGTGAGGTGGTATCTCATTGAAGTTTTGATTTGCTTTTCCCTTATAGCTAATGATGTAGATTTTATATTTATGGGCTTTCTGGGCTTCCTCTGGTGAGAAGTTTCTTTTTAGATCCATTGCCCATTTGTTGATTTGATTATTTGTGCTTTTGTTGTTTAGTTTTTTTAGTTCTTTGTATATTCTGGATATTAGCCCTCTGTCTGAGGTGTAGCAGGCAAAGATTTTCTCCCATTCTGGTTTTTTGTCATTTTTTTAAGAAAGAAGGACAGTGTGAGAGAAAGAGAGACACAGAGAGAATCAATTTTTATTGAGATTTTCACACGGCTTTCATTGTGTACGTGGGTGTGCTGGGGTTTGAACCTGTGTACTTGGGCATGCAGAGCAAGTAATTGCTGATCCACCACTCCAGCCCCTCTAACCAGGTTTTAATCTATACCTAATAATGGGTTATATTTCATAAATCTAATGGGATATCCTCAATTCTTATCTAACTTGACTGGTAAGTGGTATTTGATGGTGGATTTCTTTTTACTTTTTGAAATAATTTGTATGCTTGGCTCTCGCGATGCCATTCGCTTAGCTATTTTGTTCATAGGCCACTACTTTATAGACTTCTCTGCAAGTTCTTTATTTCCATGACTTAAGTATTGGAGAGGTCCAGGCTTCAGTCCTCTGATCTCTAACGGGTAACCTCATCCATTCTCATGTGTTTCAAGCCCATTTATATGGTGGTAATGCCCAAATGTGTGTCTCATCATTGAGTTTGTCCTCTAAACTCCAGACTCCAATTACCTAACTGACATCTCTTACTGAATATCTAAATAGGCATCTCAAACCTAATAGGTTTAAAACTAAATCTCTGACTGCCACCAAACTTACTGCTAATTATTCCCCACACTTAAAAGTGCTCACCATGAAAGGTACGGAGTCATCATTGATCTTTCTTATCACCTACATTCAGTCCATCAGGAAGTCTTGTTGGCTCTCTATTCCAAATCAACACAGAATTAAAACTCTTCTCACAACGTGGTTCAATCTACCCTCATCTTACTCCAAGTTTATTGCAGTTGTTTGTAATTGTTTTCTTTCCTCTCACTTTTCTTCACTCTGATCTATTCTTAACTTTGATGTCAGAAAAAAAACCTGTTTAAAAACTATCCATCACATAATTCTACTGAAATCACACATCTTACTCACCATAAAATTAAAAAAAAAAACCCAATAGTCTGAAAATATACTTCCCCTAAAGATCTGACATAATCCCCTTTATCTCTCCATTCTAGTTCTTGACATCTTGTTCCACATCAGGTCTTGTAGGATCCTTTTAGAAAGGCTTTTCCTCAGATAGCTTCATGATATGCTCTTTCACATCAGTGAAATCTTCATAAAAGCCTTAAATAAAACGGCAACCCTCCCTGGTATGTCTTCTGCTCCTTCTACTTCTCATCCTGATAACTTAATGATAGTTGGCATACTGTTTATTGACTTTTGACTAGATTGCAAACTCCATAAGAGCAAACTTATGTGTGCTCAGCTCATAAGCCAGTACTAGCACATGATATGTATTCAATAACTACTTGCTGAATGAATGAGTAAAACACTACTGACAGAAACTAACCAGAATTGAGCCCTGTCAGTGCTCAATAATACCCAGTAGCTTCCTCCTATCTCTGTCTCCTCTCCAATTTCTTTGCCAGTCTTTCTGGTAACTTACTCTCATCATAAATGTAGCAGTTGAATTATACAAGATGAAATGAGGTTCCCACTACTCAACAGAGAGTGCTCCCTAGAGATTCTGGCTGAGAACAGTTCCTAAGAACTTCTAAACCTACACAATCACTTCATTCTTTTCTTAAATGTTTCCCTCAAATCTGCATCCTTCTGAAAGATGATTTTTTTGCTGATGAGACACATGGTGAGTGGAATTTTCTCTGATCACAAAAATGCAAGACAACAGCTTTTCCTATGAATTAGAGTTGTCACAAACCATCTACTGGAGGTTTAGTCTTCTCAACCTTCGTTTAGGAGGGTCAAGATGAACTATTCCAAATGCAACTGTGTGCTAAGTCTTGTAGTCAAGGATAATGCGATTTGGACTGTGGAAATAGGGCTTCATATAGAAAAAAATAACACTTCCGTGAAAGTATTAACCTAATTATTAGTGACTGGGGAGGTATCACAGTTGTTTTTTGGGAGTCTAGCACCTCCCATAAGAGACTCATTATCATAGAATATTTTGTTCTTATTATTAAAGAACAGGGCCAAACCATCTCTCAGGAGCTGCCCTCATCCACTTCAGTGCGTTCTTGCACAAGCTCAGGCTGCAGCTCTCATTTCCCGGAACCTCAAGATCTGAAGTTGTAAGGAGGACACACTGCTTTCCTCAATCTGACTCATCTCCTATATTTTAAGCATTTCCTCTAGTGGAAAAGTTCCATATTTCTATGCACCTGTTATGGGTTGAATTGTGCCCCCTAAAAGATTAAAGCTAGAATCCTAATCCTCAGTGTCTGTGATTGTGACCTATATGGAAATAGGGTCTTTGTAGATGGCCAAGTAAAGATGAAGTCATTAGGATGAGGCTTATCAACATCCTTATAAAAGGTGAATATTTAGATACAGAGAAAGACACGCACAAAGAGACTAATGTGTGAACACGACAGAAGAGATCAGAGTACAAGTCAAAGAGTGTCAAAGATATTCCAGCAAACCACCAGAACTGAAGACAGGGTCATGGAAGAGATTCACACTCACAGCCCTCAGAAGAAACCAACAATGATGTGTTTTCCCCCTAAAACACAAGGCCTCATACCTTGCAGATTTCATTTATCTACGATTGTTTCTCTAATTGTCTCAGCACTTTCTGTGATTTCAATTAATCCTACTGAAATTCTGAATTCTTTGTTTTCCTTTTGAAACCAGATTTTCTTTAGTCTCACCCACTGAGATTTTATAATATTATTATTTCAGCAAAACATAACATTCTTTCTGAAACAGGACCCTTTGAAAACAAAATTACAGAAATCTCTGAGACAAATACAAAAAAACATGTTCAGTTACACGAAAATGGAAGTCATATTGGTAAAAGTCTACTGTACACAGCATGTTTGAAATTGCATAAGCCAATGAATACAACCATGATTTTTCAAAACACCTTGTGCTGTCTAAAATAAGTTGGAAAATGGATGGGTTTCATTAAACAAGTAATAATATAAACATACTAATATTACCCAACTTATCTAGCTGACACTGATGATGCTTTCTTTAGGTAGAAGTATTCTGGATAGCTTTCTAGAAAAAAAATTGGCCATACTTCACTTCCTGTGTTTAAAGTTTCATGTTTTTGTTCTCTGCTTTTAATCCCACTGATTGCTTTTTTTTTCCTCTCCTTTACTCCATAAGATAGAAATTACTTTGGAGGTATTATTCAAAATCATATGAAACAGCATAAATAAATGATTATATCTATTATAAATATTTCATTGCTCTATCTCTATAATTACTGATGGCTTCAGAGAGGACATGCTGTGGACTGAGATTATATTTAGTACAGGAGAGATTTTCCTCCCAAATATAGGGCTTGTTTCACATATTACAGGAGTGTCTGAGAACAAAACCCTCAAAGATAAAGCAGGTGGAAGGTCACATATTTACTGAGTTCCTTTTATTTTAAGCAATATGATTGCAAAGATTAATAAATGAAATAAGGTCTCTTCTATTCAGAAATTTGCATTGCACTAGTGGCAGGCAGATGATGTTCAAATACATTAAGATAATTTCATATTGTATAACAAGAGATGATGATATGATAGAATCACAGGAAACAGATTTTTTTATATTGAGTCATTAAGAAAAGACTCTGAAAATATAACACATTTGAATTAAATCCAGAAGAAAGAGCAGGAACCAGCATATAGGGAGAGAAGGGAATCGGCCAGGCAAGAGACAAGCAAGGCCCTAAAGTGGCAAAGTGTTCAGTGTGTTCAGGAACAAAAGCAAAGCCACTACAGCTGGGGGCAAGTGAGAAAGTGGATGTGGTAGAGACAAGGAGGTGTCCACCATGAATCTGCGCTTCCCCTTCAACTATAGTAGAGGAAGCCACGGTCTAGTTGGTCACCTCATTTCCTTGTCACATCTCCAGGGAGCCCTGTGACTAGTTTCCATTTATCAGCTGAGTGTTTGTCCTTGGGTCAAATTGGGAAGCCTCCCATTGAAGGGGGATGAGTTTAGTCAGACCAGGGGGGATCTAAATGTCAGAATCCTCCCCACTCTACCCTATCATCCTGCCTTAGATTGCTAAGTGAGCAAGAAACTGGTTTTTAGTACGGAAAAGCACTGATATAGCAGCCATAGTATCTTCCTCAGTATATGGGGTTAGTCATACAAACTTGAAGTAATACAAAGACTAGATCATGTAAGGTTTTATGGTACAAGGACTTCAGAGCAGTATTTTCAGAGTTCTTTGTGGAAAGTATCCTATAAAAAGCTGAAGGTCACATAAAAACTAAACTTTTCATTTTTCCTAGCCCCTGCTTGATTTTCCTAGTATTTTTTCTTCCTTGCTAGGAATAGAAAACTATTGCAGCCTACTTACTGATTCCAACATAAGATAAAAGAATTCACGGAAGAAGAAAGCACTGAATGAAATACATAGAGGAAGCACCACCACAAAGAAGGACACTGTGTGGTATACTGAAAATTACATTCAGTTTATCTTTACTCTCTGATTTTCCTGGATTCCAATCCTGGTTCCACCACTTATTAGTTGAAAGACAGTGGACCATTTACTTCATCTTTGTGGATGTCCATTCTACCACATATGCACATGTTCTAACCAGTAGCTTCCATTTCCAACCCAACTATAAATCTCAAGTTATAAATTGTGAATTGACTACTCTGACTTCACTGGACCATTCCCAAGATGTTATCTATTCAATTAAATAAATTTGAAAATTTCAAAATATCTAAATTTTGATAAGGATTTTTTGTACCTTTTTAACATAAAAATATATCCAATTCTGGATATGCATATATGTTGTATATGTGTACATACAGGTAAAAGGTTGTTCATTAAAAACTAAATGTTTTTTTCTCTCTTAGTATCGCATTGTGAACACCTTTGGTGAACTCAGAGCAATTTTAGGACAAAATAGAAAGATTTCATTATTAAACTGGGTGGAGCAGTACATCCTCTTCTTTTATGAGTGATTTGTTTAAATGTCTCATACATCCAGGCCCCTCAGGTATACAAAGAGGGATTGTTCCAACAATTCTGTGCTTTAGCTTTTTAAAAAGTGTGTTTCAGAGCCAGAATTGAAGTTTGCATCTTTTCTATCACCCTAGTCCAGTTATTTGGGAGACAACTGTCTATTCAATAATACTTGATAAATAATTTACCTTCAGCATCATTTGGAAAGCTGAATAGTTCAGGAGGTGATTCCATCAGAGTGTTGCTCTAAAGGGCCTTTGGGAAGGCATTTACACTGTATATTAATACTTAGTATTAATATACAATACTTAGTAGTGTACTAAGTATTAATGCAATTAAGTACACAATCTTGATTTTGGTTTTCTTGTATTAATTATTTTCCCTCTTATTTTCTTTCACCACCCTTTTCCCCTCTTTTGACCTTTGCTCTGGTTACTGTAAAGAAATCTGGGTTTTCTTTGTGATTGTTCTACTAAGTAAATACAAAAATGTGACCAACTTACCTTAGAATTGAGCCTTGGTTTTATGTTCTATTGACTGTAAGACTTTCTAAGCCTTAATAAATGTGTACATGTGCACACAAACACACACATGTAATTTTAAGAATGTTTTTAATGGTTAAAAGAACAGAGAGGCTGTAGATCAGAACATTTCCGAGCATATGTTTCTTTAATCAAATGCAGTAAGTTCAAGGCCTTGGACTGCCAAGAACAAGCTGTGTGAACATGGTCAAATTACTTATTCCCTGCAAGCCTCGTTTCCATCAACTATAGATTGTAAATAAAAACCTCTCCAACTCCTAGGGCTGTGTTGATTAAGTGGTCTACTTATTCCAGTGCCTAAAATACAGAAAGTATCCTTGAATATTAGTTTTTAACTCTGTTATTAACAGGGCCACCCCTTTGTGTGGACAGCAATAACAACAACAAAAAAGATGCTTTGCAATTTGGTACACTCTATCTCAAGTTTAAGAAAGAGAAAGCAATTATTATAAACAAATGTCTCATCTAATTGAATACTCTTAGAATGTAGTACCTTTAAATCTTTTTTTAAAATTATGTGTGTCTAGGGACTGAACACAGAACCTTATCATGGCAGGCAAGCACTTTACAACATAACCAGCCCTATCTTTCATTCTGGGCAGAACTTTGAGAAAAAACAAGAATGTAAGAGTCACACATACATTGCTAGTGGACCTGATGAGATTTTCTTAGTATGAATAAGTGATGAGAATTGTAACTATTTTAAAGTTAACAAAGAAAGAATTTCTGAATTATACTGTTTCCTTAATACAAGTGCTAAGGTGAAATGAAATGCATATAAAACATGCATTGTTTATATTTAATACTCCTATGAAACACAAGCACTGCCATAGCACAGCACCTCTGCTCTCTGTAATGAAAACAGCTATGAATTTTCCTATTTTATGAAGATGCTGTGCCATTCAGCAATTCACAGGTATCCCCTACACTTAAGAAGAGGGGATTTATATGGGACATGGACATGATGGGGGGGTGCTCCAGGAGCTGTCTGCTACACCATAGTTCTTCATTCTTTACTGGTAATATCTGTATTATTTGGAAGCAAGTAATTTGGCACATAAGGCATAAGGAAAGACATTAAAATTTGAGTTTTCCTTTTCCCTTGAAATCTCTAGAGAGAAAGGTGAAACTACAAAAAAAAAAAAACCAAAAATCCATTTTTTCAAGTCCAGCTATCTATTTTGATTCTGTGGCCCATTACCACAGGTAACTGATTCAACTGTGTTCAATTTTAAGAAGTTTATTAAAAGCTATCACAGTTGATGCATGCTGAGAGTCATAACCTTCAAGTTATTATTAGGATCTGGAACAAATCCTCCATAAAGAAAAGAAAACATCCTTCCTTGCTAAGGTTTTCAGTTTCAAATGTTCATCATAAAAATTATCTGGACAGAAGCAGAAATACTGAGAAAACACAACTAGTGATTACAGAAAAATCAAATGTTTGGGGTCCGACTTTTTTCCTAAAATTTACTACACATAATACAATATCCATTAGAAACTAAGATATTGTTCTACATATGGATATCTATTTTTCTTAGCACTATTTGTTTAAAAGGCTATCTTCTCTCCAACATGTTTTTGACAACTTTGTCAAGAATCAGGTAACTGTATCTATGTAGATTTTTTCTGTGCATCTTCTGTTCTATTTTATTGTTCTTTTGTCTGTTTTTATGACAGACAAATAGTTTTTATACTACTGTCTGTAGTATAAGTTGAGATTGGGCATTGTGATGACTCCAGCATATTCTTTTTGCTAGGGATTGCTTTGGCTATTCTGTTTTGCTCTTCCATATGAATTTTAGGACTTTTTTCTATGGAGAGTATCATTGATGGGGAGTGCAATGAATCTGTACATCACTTTGAATAATAAGGTCATTTTGACAATATTAATTCTGCCTATGAAAGAAAATGGAAAGTCTTTCCATCTTCTAAGGTCTTCTTTAATTTCTTTCTTCAGTGTTCTACAATTTTCATTATAGAAATCTTTCACCCTCTTTCACCTTTGGTTAGATTTATTACAGTGTATGTTTTCTGATAATATTATGAATGGAATTGTTTTCCTAATTTCTTTCTCAGCAGGATCATTATTGTTGCATAGGAAAGCTATTGCCTTTTGTGTATTGATCTTGAATCCAGCTAATTTGCTGAATTTATCAGCTTTAGAAGTCTGCTGGTAAAGATTTTTGGATCTTTCAAGTATAGGAACACATCATCATTAAACAAAGATAATCTGACTTCTTTTCTTATTTGTACCTCTTTAATTTCCTTATCTTATTTAATTTCCTTATCTTATCTGATTGGTCTGGCTAGAATCTCAAGCTTTGTTTGGAATAGGAATGGTGAAAGTGAACATTGTTTTCTGGTACCTGATTTTAGAGAAAATGCTTTCAGTTTTTCTCTGTTCATTATAATGTTGCCTTTCAGTTTGTCATAGATAGCCTTTATGATGTTGAGGTAAGTTCCTTCTAGCACTAGTTTCTTGAGTGTTTTTAGTATGAATGGGTGTTGGATTTTGTTGAAGGGTTTTCTGCATCTACTGAGATGATCATGGGATTTTTGACCTTAGTTCTATATATGTGATAAATAACATTTATTGATTTTCATGAGTTAAGCCACCTTGCATCTCTGGGATAAAAACCAACATGGCATATAGTCTTCAACAGGAGATTGATATCCAGAGTATATATTTAAAAAAAAAAACACAAAAAATGGTACACCAGAAAAACAAATAACCCAATCAATAAATGGGCAAATGATCTAAAAGACATCTCTGAAAAGAAACAAAAGTGGCCAACAAATATATGAAATAATGTTCAACATATCAATCAGGGAAAAAGCAAGCTAAATGACATAGAGAATTCACTTCACCCTTGTTATAATGGCAATCACCAAGAATATAAATAACAAAAAATGCTGGTAAGGGTATAGAGGAAAAGGTACACTTATACATTGTTGGTGGGTATGAAAATTAGTGCCACATTTTGAAAAGCAATATGTAAATTTCTCAAAAGACTAGCAATAGAACCACCGTATGACCCAGCTATCCCACTTCTTGGTATTAATCCAAAAGAACTAAACTCAGCATACTACAGTGATACATGCAATTCTATGTTTATAGCAGCACAACTCACAATAGCCAGTTTAAGTATCCATCAGTAATGGAACCAGTCTAAGTATCCATCAGTAGATGAATGGATTAAGAAAATGTGTCAAACATACACAATCGAGTGTTACTCAGCTATAAAGCAGAATGAAATTATATCATTTGTGGGTAAATGGATAGAACTAAAGAACATCATGCTAAGTGAAATAAGCCAGCCTCAGAAAGTGAAGAATCAAATGTGTTTTTTTTTCATCTGTGGAAACTAGAGAGAAAAAAATTAAAAATAAAAAAGAAATAAAAAAGGGATCTAATGAAAATAGAAGGAAAACCAATAGAGTAGTGGAAGGGGATATAGAAGGGACAATGAGGGGAAGACACAGGGGAAAAATTCTATAAAATTATGCTATGACCATGTACAAATATACCACAATTAATAGATATTTTATATATAATTAAAATGCACTAATTAAAATTATAGTAATATCAATTAAAAAAGGAATCAGTAGAGTACAACAAATGGATCAGGGAAGAGAGAAAGGGAGGGAAAGGGAAAGTACAGGGGAATGAAATTTATCAAATTACATTGAATATGAATATACAAATATGGCATAGTGAATCTCACTATTATGTATAATTATAATAAACCAATAAAAAGAAAGAAATCAAGAAAGTGGATTTCAGTCCATCAATCTTCACAGATTTTATAGAAGTTAGTAGAACGTTTAAACATTCATTTGAAAAGTCCAACATCAGGTCCATCTTAGAACTGTCCATGACTCCTTGAAAATAAGGTATAAGCATCAAGATGAGAGAGCAGGCTTGCAGGACAGGGCCCTCCCTGCTGTGTCACATAGTTAACTTCCTGCCTAGACACTGGTAAAGGGCAGACCCAGGTGGCCAGTACATGTTCACACCCTTCCCCACAGACTTCTCCCTTCCTTCGTCTCACATTTATTGGGTCCCTTTTATTCCTACTGACACCTAATAAAAAGTTTTGCACCAAGAGTTATCTGAAGTACTCTTAGCTGTTCCTCCGGGGCCTTCGTGTGGTCATTTTTCTGTGCTGCTCTGTTTTCTTAGCATAAAACTTTTATCTCACTAATAGGCTGTCTTTAGCATTTTCTTGTTTTGATTTTGGTTATCAAGTGGCTTTGGGGAGAAAGAAACACTTGCAATGCTAGCTCTCAAGTGGAACTTTTGATTTTAGTATATGTGCTGCTGAAGTGAGCACTCAAATGGAACTTTTGCAATCAAGGTTAAAAGTTTTCAAATATCATTGGTAATTGCTTGAATATATTCAAATACCTGATCTAAGTTCAGAGGACCATGTTTGCCAAGCAATGCTATTAGTACTACAATACAAACCTGCAACAAGAACAGTGCTATTTCCTTCATTGTTTCCTACCCCAAAGATTTGTTTTTCTAACAACACAAATGACAAATGCTTGTGTTGACATAGGCCATCTCCTATTATTATTAGAGTGATGCTAGGGACATAGTATCCCCTCAGTAAACACATTCAATGAAGAAAATGAATCTCCATTCAAATCCCACTTACTGGTCCTAATTATTTGTTTCTACCCTTAATTGTACAACTAAATATATATTTACATTGGACATTCTGAAATACATATAACATTTTTGTTTTCTTCAAAGTACAATAATGAAGTATAGCACAAATATTCTAATCCAGACTCACAGTCATTGCCTTTCATGCAAAATTAGAAAATTCTCAGGCAATAATGACTAACAAGGAAGGCATTTCCTGCCAACTAATGATCAGCATAGGCGAGCTAGCTCTTGACACCAAGCCAGCAGCCCTCAGCCCAGCTGGCTACTGCTTAAACCGGACATGCCAGGCCTCCCTGTGAGGTTACTGTGTATTTATTTATAAACTGTTAGTGTAGTAACAAGAAATGGAGAATGAGGTAATGTTTAGGTGTTATTCAGTTGAAAGTACCTGTGGGTATGATATTTTCTTAACTATTGTAATTATAGAACCCAGATTATTCTTTCTCTGTTGCAGGTGACGTTGAATATGTTCAACATTTAGGACTTTGAATAGTAAGTGAAGTCTGATTTTGGAAGCATACAGGACGTAGAAATAACAACAGAAACAATAATGTAGCTAGTACTTAGTGAACATCATTTGATTTAATCCTCATAGTGGATCTACAAGACACTATTATTCCACAGGAAGAAACTGAGGTGCCAAGAGGAGAAGGTAACTTACCTTAAAGCCGTAAGTAGTAAGAAGTACATCTTGGATTTAAGGCAGCGGAATCCGACTCTGGAGCCCGTGTTACTAACTGCTATTTTCTGTTATTACAGATCCAACAAGAGCAAAACAACAAAAAACATTCAAACCATTATTAATAAATTTGGAAAAACCCCAAATCTTGCATGCACTGTACTCTATTACTTAATATCAGATGGCCTCAAGATTTCCAATAGAAAAATATTTGGAATTTATGAAATGTTCTTCAATGAACTTATAAAACACCTGTCATTGTTTAGATGTGTCCCCCAAAGTTCACATATTGGAAGCTTGGTCTCCAATACAATAGCACTGGGAGGTGGGGTTGACAGAGGGGTGACAGGCTGATGGGGGCAGAGCCCTCGTTAATGGATCATCACAAGAGTGGCTTAGTTATTCCAGGAGTAGGTTGTTACATATCTGAGTGTAGCCCCTTTTGCTTCCGCTATGCATCCATCCTCCCACCTTATACCATGGAGGAACACAGCAAGGATGGCATCTCCAGATCTATGCAGATGCCTGCCCTGTGCCCTTAGACTTCCATCTTCCAGGATTGTGAGCCAAATCAACTGTTTTCCTTTATAAAATACCCAGTCTTTTTACAGGAAACACAGAAGGGACTAAGATACACCCAACAAATGAGACAAAGTAAATACTTTTTTAGTTTTAAAAAGCAAATTATCAACAAAGTAGTTTTCAGAGTCCATGGCAAATTCTGAAATTTGTTTCACTTAATAGTAATATTCCTGAAATTTATAGTTAAAACTTTGTATATATGAGTAAAGAGGAATGAAGTGAACACACAGGAAGCCCTGCCTTCCAGAAATATTTCCTTGACTGTATGAAAATTATATTTACCTTTCTAAAATTACAACCTATCTATGAATTGGCAATTTACTTGACTTTACAAATTTCCGTTATTGAAAGGCAAGGGCTCCTGGAGAGTCAAGATAGCCTCCTTATTAACAGCTCACACCAGGTAAAAATTATTTTAGTGAGGTTTCACTTCATATCCAGTATAATGTCTAGCTCTGGGATAATTTCAGTTGTAAAAGATAGTAGGAATAAAGAGTGGGCTGCTGAGTTACTTTTGGAACATGGGAACTTGAATTACGGTGGCTACTGTGAGATCTCACCACTGGGATCCTTAAGAAGGAATTTGAAAGTAGATGGGAAACAAGAAATGGAAATTGTAGGAAAAATCTTATCAGATTTGCAAATGTAAAAACATTGCACCTTCCAAATACATGTAAAAGTGAGAGGCTTATAACTTCTCCAAACTCTAAGCATTGAGAAACAGGGGGTAATGGTGCCAATGGACTGAGAATACCCCTCTGACTTGGCCTGTCATTGCTAGAATACAGCCAAAGTTCAGATCCATGTTCTTTCCAGGTGCCCCCAGCCACCTGTCACTTGCTATATCCCATCAGGTATTCTCAGATGAGCCGCATTCAAGGTCCAAAGTAGCTGGCAGGTGAGTTCAATACCTGAGAAACTGTGTTGCCTTTTCTCTGTGCTTCAGGCTTATTTTATTTCATTTAAAAAATTCTTAATAGTCTTACCTTGACTCAGAGCAGTCTACAATTAGATACAGAGTATTATTTTCTTTCTTTTAACCCAAAGGAGCATAAGGTATAATGCAAATAGATTTGGGACTCTGAATTTATTGGTGCATTTTAGCACAAAGAGGACTGGCTCCTTGATATTAATGCTACCAGCACTGGGTGATTATTCCTTGGTTCTTAACATCTATTCTGCTACCACAGATCTGATGGATGAGGGGCACATGTGTATCACTGTCCATGGATATTCTGGGTTTATATAAAAACAAATATGGTGTAATCTCACTTGCTCACTTTTAATTTTGTTTACACTTACAGTATCATATTATTGCCAAGACCCCTGTCAAGGAGGTTTTTCTGTGTTTTCTTCTAGGAGTTTTATCTTTTCTAGTTTTATCCTTTAAGTCTTTAATCTATTTAGAGCTGATTTTTATGTATGGTGTGAGACAGGCAATCAATTTCATTTTTTGTTTGTTTTTTCCAATATCATTTGTTGAAGAGATTTTTCTTTTCTCATTATGTTCTCTTGGTAACCTTGCTGAACATCAGGTGACTATAAATATGTGTGTTTATTTCTGGGTTCTTTTCATGGTTTCTTACGAACTTGAAGATAATTCTTTCTGTTTCTATTTTTTTAAATGCCATTGGAATTTCAATAAAAAGCTCTACACAGCAAAAGAAACAATGAACAAGATTAAAAAGAAATCTATGGGAACAGGAAAAAATATTTGTATGACATATATCCAATTAGGGGTTAATATCTAAAATGTATAAGAAACTTATATAACTCAATATCAAAAGTACAAATAACTCAAAAAGTGTACAAAGGACCCAGACACTTCCAAAAATAAGAAATTCAGAGGCCCAACACATACAGGAAGAGGTGCTCAACACCCCTAATTATCAGAGACATGAAAATCAAAGCTACAATGTGATAGCACTCTAACTTCCAATTTTCCTGTCAAAGATGACATAACCAGTACTGGTTAGGATGAGAAAAGTGGACCCAGTTATAACATTGGTAGGAATTTAAGAAAGTTGTAAGAAAGAGGATAAACTTTCCTCAAAAATTTAAAAATAGAACTACCATAAAACCTACTTCTAGGTATATATCTAAATAAGCTAAACAGGGTCATAAATAGGTATATGTACTCCCATGATCATTTCAGAACTAGCTAAGATGCAGAAATATGCAAATGTCCATCAATGATTGAACAGAAAAAGAAAATGTGATATATGTCTATACCACATATGTATGCACACATATATCCGGTCATTTTCTTAATCTCTTTGATTATGCAGGCTTTACAAAGAAGACAACACTGCCATTTGCAACAAGATGGACAGAGCTGTACATCACCTTTGCTAAGTGAAATAAGGAAGATACAGAAAGAGACACATCACATGATTTCACTGCTAGGTGGAATCTAACAATAGTCAAATGCATAGAAGTAGATAAACAGTAGGCTAGTCATATATATGCTGGCTGACCCCTGTCCTCCAGAACTGTGAGAAAATAAATTTCTGTTGTGTGTCCAGTCTATGGTACTTTGTTGTGGTCACCCTAGAAAATGAATACAATAATCCAATCTAAATCACCTAACTTTCCTGTTGTCAGATTTCTTCTCCAGGTTCACAACAACTTGCAGGAAAAAAATAACAATGCCTGAAATGGGAATCACATATGGACACCTTTACTCAATTTTCTTATTGGTTATCTTGAGTAAAGTAAAAATTTCGGTCAGTAAAATTTGACTAGATTTGGTTTCTGTCCTGCATCAACCAGAACAACTTTACTTTTATTAATGTTTTATATGATGGTCTTATGTAAGATTACACTTGAAAAAGATGACTTCAATTGCTAAGGATGTTTTTGAAAACCACTGAACTGAGCCTAAGGTCACAGCCAAATTCTACAATTTCACTTCCCAACCAACTATTCTGATTTCATTGTCTATGGTAATTGTCAATCATCTATCCTGAAATACATAGCATATCCTTGTCAGTTTATGACAGTGTTAAAATTATTATTTAAACTACTTGAGTATCCACTCAAGTATGTACTTAGGGCTTTATTTCTGAGTTCATTAATAGGTATTTATAATTAGAAAATGAGCAGATATTAGATTCTGTAAAAGTCCTTGTTATCCTCATAAGTAATTCAAAGCAAATCTACAGGGTTGCCTCTCTTTTACTATGTTTTTTTGTGTTTAAAATATAATGTGGGCAAAGTGAACCTTTTAGGGATGCTTTACTTATAAAAAAAATTTTAATACACTGCTTTCCAAATTGAGTGGGTTCAATCAAGCAAAATTCAAAATCTGCTGTCCTCTAATAATCTGATTCCCTAAAGTTATGAATAGTCATAAACCTAAATAGTGTTGCTAGGTAGGCTTTTGAACATCATTCAGTAAGTTTTGTTGTGGATAAGGAAGCTCTGTTTCTATTACCGTTAACATATTTAACAAGTGATTCTAATGAAATTGTTATGGGGATTGGCACTGAGGAAACACTGCAAAGTCAGTGAGGCAGGAGGTGGGCAGGTGGGCAAGCGAGACCAGTGAAGGGGCAGGAAAACACTTTATCTTGGGGTGAGCTGGGAACAGAGAGGACTGGGATGGGAAGTGAAGAGGGACAAAAATACTATGGCAGAGAATAAACCACAGATTATGCAACATTCCCTTCTGAATCATTTTTATTTCAACTATGATGTTAATGTTCTATAATACCCAATGAACAATGAGCACCTACACTCCAGTGAAAGTTCAACGTGAAGATTTTTTCTTACACAAAGCTTCTTTAAAACAAAGTCCTACAAAAACAAGTTGCTTCTCAGAGGTTTACAAAAGCAGTTTCAGGGGGACTGAGTCTGTTACTCAGGAAAAGAGCATTTGCCTAGCATGTGGGAAACCCTGGCTTCAAACTCCAGTACTCCCCCCAAAAAAATCAGTTTTGACCTTAATTCCAGCTATCAAAGACTGCCTAGATGTAGGTACATAGAATTCTACTGGCACTAAAGATGCTTTTAATGATTAATGGATACCTATATTTCCTTTAATTTGTTTCTAATCTTTCAAAATGCCAGCTCTCTAGTAATCTCAGAATGAATCAAAATTCTGTTTGGGAAAATTCTTTTTGGGAAAGAAATATCACTTGCTGATTCAGTTGGAGTTGAAAATGCCCCCCCCCCACCTCCTCTGCCATTGCACATGGAAAGGTGATAGCAGGACACTTTCTGTGTAGCACTGTGAACCTTCCCCCGGCGGATCAGCAGACTGACTAATTTACACCTACAATCCATTACATGGGACATAGCACATAAATAGCACAAAAGGAAAGGAGAAATATTCTTGCCTTCTTGTCACTAGAATTTCAAATCTGGATCCCTGTTGATTACAAATATTTCTATCTCCTTTCTTGGTTGTGTTTTGCCCATATTTTCCCAACCTATAATATTCTTTTATAATCTAAAGTAGAAATCCAACCAACAAATAGAGCTGCCTCTGTTGAATTCTGTGCTTTGGGGTTGTACCATGTAACACATGAGGTGTGGTCCACAGTTAACTTCTGTGGCTCCGAGGAGAAGAAAGGACGCTCTTCTTCCCTCACCCCAACTCTACCATGTACCTGTTGCTTCCCAAACTTAGTGTCTGGGTTCATAGCAAATAGGAGTAAAAAAACAATAACTCACAACAAATCTCACCATATTGACAGTGAGGGAAAACTATTACTATTTTCCCATAATCCAAAAGCTATTATAAGATTTTTTAAAGAAAATTTTTAACCAGGTCAGCATTCTGGTGGTTAAACATAACGTGTTCTACTTCACCTAAGTCCTCCTAATGTTTTTTCCTATTTAACATTTTGTTCAAGTGCTCCCTTTGTCATCATGTGTCAGAGTGATTCTCCTGCCAGACTCTAAAAAAGTCCGGTTGCCTCACACTAGAATCGGTAGCAGAGTGGATTGCAATTCATTATTCTCTAGTCATCAGATGTCATATTTCTTCTAGGTCAACCTCTAAAAATTTCTGGGTTCTTTTTAATTTGAGGTTTAGTCTAGTATTCTTCTTAATCCTAACTTGTTGGCAGACACAGTGGAGAGAAAATTATAGCTGATTATGTTATTGTTCAGTCAGACCATTGACAGAAGTAATAGAGATCATCTCTAATCCATACCAATGTGCTTCTTGATAAAATTCTTTAATTCCCTTTCAAATCAGTAAGCTTAAATTCTCAATTAGCAAAATGAGAGCATTTGTAGTTCCATCAGAAATTAAATCAATTATTCATTTATATTTAGTTACTACACATTTTAATTTCAAACAAATTTAACTTCACTATTTGTTAAAATGTATTGTTAGAATTACATATAAATTTAAAGGCTACAGAAGAATATATTTTAGAAAGATGTTTTATCTCTCTGAAGTTGAAAATAAGTTGGAAACCCATATACAGATATATCTCTTTATATCTGTTTACCCACATTCTAATATAGTGTCAAAAGTATTTGATACAATTATCTATATCTTGGTTTCTCATATTTTAGAACAGTATCACTAACTCAGAATTTTGAACATTAAATTTGGCTTATATTATCTTGATAAATAAAATTTCAGATTTTTTCAACATTCAATTGTAAAATAATGTTTGCACCCAAAGACTGAACATAATTAACTGTTGACTAATATTGCTCCCATGACTTAGGTTGCATCCTGAAAACTTGAATAAAATAGTACTTTAAATAATATGTATCTGTGAAATAAGTGCTTTAATAACTGGCTTCAATTTATTAGTATGGGTTTTTTTGTAGTCTAAGGTAAATAATCTTCTTGGAAACAATAAAATATATTTCATTAAATGTATTCTCCACAGTCTACTGCCACCAATCTAAATCAATGTGATTTTATTGTAGTTATATGCCAAAAGATATTCATATTTTTATAATATAGAAAGCACTGAAACATAGAAATTTGCTTTTAAGTTCATCTTCCCAAAATATCATGTAGTTTCTAAGCTCTCATTTTTTGGTCCACTCATTCATTTATCCACTCTACAAATATTTAACACTTCCATCATGTATGATTCTTTGCTAATTTCTGGAGGCAGACAAAGAAAAGAAGTGCACAGGGAACTCATGCAATGTTGTTGTAATGCAGTAGATTATATGTGTTCACAATTAACCCTGAAACAAATTCGAAAAGAACTCCTGTCAGTAGGTTCTGTATGAATTGAAATGAGCTCCCAAGGTAGAGTCTGGAAAAGAAATGATCAAAATCTTGGAAGAAAGAATAGTATCTGAAGTGGGACTTTCAATTCACACAAGTAGAAATGGAGATAAGAAAATGGTTCAGGAAAGGTATTAGCAATTTAAAAAGAAAGAAAAGCCTTCATCATGTAGGGATGTGATTAAACTGGTTATGGTTTATGACAAAGAGACATCAGAAATACATGTGGAAAGTTTAGGCTGGCTAGTACAGAGTCTTACATGCCAATCTATGGAATTTGCCATTAATGACTTGTGTATGGCCAGCAGGATGGGACACAAACTCTATCATTGGCTTGCAATGCACCATACAATGTAGCCTTGACCAACTTTTCCAACAGTACTTGCAGGTGATCGATTAATGTCTGCTGATTTGCTCCAAAAGCAAAGTTTCCACCATGCCCTCCCATACTCTCTATACTCTCAATGGATACTGTACTTAGCGTTTTGCACACACAGCCTGAAATCTGCAGCTCTGCAGCTTTGACCACATAGTTTATTCCATTTTTCTCCTCCTGTCCATTTCAGTCGTTAACATTCTCTTCTTCTTAACCCTCTATAGTATATTTTAGATTCACTCAACTTGAAATATGCTCTCTTCTTCATATTATCTATTATTATTTTTATTTGTTATTTGCCATGTGCTAAAATATGGTGCAGTAAAGATATTTTTAACTTTCCTATAGATTTACAAATCCTCAAAATGCCAAAGAGAGGAAGGTTAAAGTGTTGTGCCACTGAGTTTCAATGGAACTTCACCTACAGTTATCAAGTGAGCATCTGAGGATCTGAAAAGGATGGGGCTGAGGTTGGATAAGAGACAAGGAGCACAGACTCTGGATGCCAGGGTCTTGCCATCTAGCATGAAGGACACACACCTCTACTACTCAGATAGGAAGGCTCTGGTGTGTGTTAAACCTTCCATAGAAATTAAAATCTGCACCATAGAAACATAAGAGTTTTGTAAAAGAATCCCTTAACTGTTAGCTAGCTTCTCCTTCCAGGGGCAACAAAGGCAACCAAAAAAAACTAAATGAGCAAATTCTCCAATACTCCAACTTAAACTCATCTGAAGCCTGGGAGTGAGACGTTCCTTGCGAGTTTGTTTTATGAACTCCATCTTTCCTGAGATATTTCTCATTGCCTGTGCCAGGAAACTGGGAAAACGTTTAACTTACTACAAGTGATCGATCCAGAAGTGTGGCAGTGGTCCTGCTAGCCAAAAATACCAGGTGAAATAGCAGACTGCCAGATACGCACAGCTGGATATGTTTCGCCTCTTCTGGGTCATCCAAGTCTACCACATGTCAGTTCAGCAATTTAGGGTGGATTGGAGATAATCCAGCAGAAAGAAAGGGAGAGTTGTGCTGCTTGCAGTCTGCAGCAGTTCTCCTCCTTGTGTTCCCGATTCATCTCTTTCTCAGATGTTAGTGGTTTGTTTGTCTTTTCCGCTGTGGCAGTGGCTAATACTGCTGATGGGAAAATAATCTGTCCAACCTGAGCAGATCTTTTAAAGTTTTCAGTTTACTGAATGTTAATCTGCAGGTGCCCAAGTATTAGGGACTGAAAATCTGTGTCATCATTGCATAAACTCTTAGGATTTGCATCCATCAATGAGATTTGCCCAGCCTTTTTTTTTTTTTTTAATCCTTTACTACCCACTCAGAGTGGCTAAATTTAGATGTGTTCCACTGTCTGCTTCACTCATTTAATTTACCAGTTGACCTACAAAATAAAGACTCATAAGAGGATCTTTAGATCAAGTGATCTTAAAAATCTGGGAGAAATATGAATGTTTTAACATCCTTAACAACACAAGAGCCAGGCCCAGTTTAAAGGAAAGGGGGAAGCTATTCTGTGTGCTATTTCCGCAGGTCTGGATGTAGGAAAGGAGGTCTACTTGCTTACAATTCCTCTATTGTAGCATCAGACTATTTCCTTCAGTTTTTCAATTTCTTTTTTTAACCATCATTTTCACTCCATTACTTTTAAGCACTTACCGCCCTCCTCCCAAGAAAATCTTCTAATATTGACTCTTACCATTTTCCCCCATCAGATCTACAAGCATCAAATAGTGATACCTGAATTTAATCGAATAGTTGAAGTTTAGAGAAGCTTATCTGCTGTGGTGATATAAAGATAGTAGTGCATGAGCTACAAGAGAGCACTAGGCTATAAGTCTGGGAATGTTGCTACTTTGCCAAGAACCAACTGGGCAAACTCGGGCAGGACGGTTCAACTGCATAGGAATGAGACGCTGTCAAATCCAACCATTCTCTATCATTCTCAAAAAGAGGGTAAGAGAGGCACAGTTCATTTCCATAATAGAAAAATGCAGTATATAAAATGTAAAGAAATATTTTAAAAGTTATGAAAATTATAATACATTTTAATGGTATAAACTAGTCTAACAGGCATATAAAAATGTACCAACTTTCTATATAACTTTATGTGAAAATAACATCAAAGTTCTAAAAATGTAGGCTTTTTGTGATACTTAAGAAAATAACTACTTCTTCAGTTTTGAGTCTATCCTTCGTTGGCCAATCTGTCTTCCTTGGGGTTATTGTTTTATAAGTAAACTACCTGATTCTAGACTTACCTCTGCTCCTGAACCATGTCTGATGCTGATCAAATCACTATGATATAAATGTGATTGACACTTTTCAGTTTTTGCTCTATGACAATCACAATGAACTACCTATTATAGTTTACAGATTAGCTTATTGTTTCTTAGATACATCTTTGAACAAGTTCTTTCCTCTCCTTAGAATCTTTCCCACCATTTATTTTCTTCTCTTTGAGACTCAAGTCATCAAGGACTAGAGAACACCTTCTTTCACATACCATATATGTTAGTCCATTTTCTGTTAACAATGATATGATACCACAGGCTAGGTGAGTTACAAAGGAAAGAGGATAATTTGGCTCACAATCTGGAGTACAAGGTCAAGGGACTACATATGGTGAAGTCCTTTGTGAAGGTAGTGTAGGGAGTCCCATAGTGAGAGGAAGCTTGTGTGTTTCTTCCTATATTGTCACTAGGATTCAATCATGGGTGATGTACACTAAGCAGCGTAATCAAATTGCTTCCACACTTAATACCTCACAATGCATTAAATCACAGTACAAGTATCAGGGGGAGCAAGCCATATTTCAAGCCTAATACCATTCTTAGCAAAGCCACATCCCCATTCTCTAAATACGATCTAGAAACACCCATATGTACATATATCATTATACTTACTACCGAAATTGTGATTGAGTAAACTTCACACAAGTTTTACACATCTTAAGTTTACAGAACTCTTGTCTTCAATCTCTGTGACCTTATAGTTTTACCATGTCTATCATTATTTGAGATGATAAATAAATATATGTTAATGATGACAGCAATTTTGAAATAGCCCAAGAATGCATTGCGGTCTCCCCTATCATCCTTTAAAAACTTTGAGATAAAAGGAGATACCTAGAAGGTCTTCAGAGTCAAGTGTAGTTTGGAGATCAAATAACAATATAAGCATTTATTCCTATTTTCTCGGCAAAACTCTAGGTCATCTACAATTTTTAATGCTCTGGTTTTCACTTTAAATGCTACATATAAAATTAAATCTCATTTGTACTTCATTATCTATGTTCTGAGAAAGAACAGAAGCTATCTGAAGCTAGATTTTTATGCATCATACACCCCATGCAATTACATGTTTTTAAGTAACGTATGTCTTATGTTCCACAGTAAAATGCCTTTGATAAATCTATGCTGAACAAAGGACCTCATCAACGGTATACGAAAGAATATTTGAAATTTCAATAATCAGGTTATTCATATTTTACCATATTGATGTCACAACCACTATGCTTTTTGTTATTGGCACTCATTACAAATTTGGTGGCTAAAGAGAAAACTCACACTAGATAAACAGCCATAGGATGAAATAGATGATTATTCACAAATTATATAGTAAAAAGAATCTTATCAAGCCATTTTATTTCCCAAATTTGACTCATTGTCAGAGCTTCTGGTGTTTTCCTCTTTAAATGCAGTGAGTTCATCTACATCAGAAAGCAGACTTTTTCTGAAGATCAGAAACTCATTCCAGGGGCAAGAAATGAATGGTGAGAAAATAAAAGTTTCTCTCCAAAGAATTCATATTTTCTTGGGTTCAATATCTTAAGCAAAATGTAGGAAATCAGAACAAAAGAGTAGCATTCTAAGAATTAGAAAGCCAAGCCAGGTACAGTGATGTATGCCTGTAACCCCAGCATCTTGGGAGGCTGAGGCAGGAGAATCACAAGTTCAAAGCCAGCCTCAGCAATTTAGTGAGGGGCTAAGTAACTTAGTGAGACCCTATCTTAAAATAAAAAATAGAAAGGGATGGGGATGAGGTTAACCGCCTCTGGGTTTAATCCCTAGTACCAAAAATATACATATAATAAAATGAAATATTAGAGATCCAAGAAGAAAATGTGTGTATGTCTATGTGTGTGTGTGCGCCCACATACACCTTTTTCAGTAGCCTAAAATTATATAGGTGTTTTTATGCTGTCTACATGTAGTGCTGGATATGTGGGATTTTCTTCTGAAGTAGATTGAATCTTGTAAAGCAACTGGTCCAGCCTCCTGACTCCCCTGAATTTTCCAGTGTTGTTTGGCACATCGTAAACATGCAATAGAATTATACAATTAGTAATTATGATCACTTCCTACTGAAACAACACCAATCAAGGGAAAGTTTATGTTCTTAGGCTTCAAAGTTTTATCTGAAAATTATGAACCCCATATTTTTCCTCTGAGAGAAAAATCAAAGGCTGGAGATTGAACCACATGAATTCTCAAGATTTCTTTTCAACTTTTTTATCACTACAGCAATAAACTGGAATCACCCACTGCTGTGAGTTGACCATGACCTGGGCCTCGACTCATCTCAGGATCCTCACAAGCATTACAGACTTGCAGAGTCAGAGGATGCGGATCACAGATATTTAAAGTCGCCTCAATCAAACACAAAGAGGGTTGACTACCTTCAAGATTCAGGTTTTGATTTCAACAGGGAAGAAATTATTTCTGGCTCCACTTATAAGGGAAACCAAAAAGTTAAAAATGACAGGGAGGATGATAGAATATAAATATCTTAAAAACATTTATAAGCTATAAGATTGCATTTTGTCAGGGCCAACTTTGCTTTTACAATAGTGGGAGATATTTTGTAGCATTCCAAGCTGGCTCTGTAAAAATCTGTTCTCAGTATTAATGTGTCCTTTGGGAATGCCTGGGCTGATGTTTCCCACATTGATTCTCATGTCGCTGACCCTGCTTCCGTGCCTGCAAACCAACCTAACATGCACAGGGAAACAGGCCACAGGAACAAAAGTTGCAGATACCATGACCAAGATCAAAGAGTCTCTGTGGTCTTGGGTAAAAAACAACAGCAGCCTGCCATTTCTCTAGAATGGCTCTGGCAATCACCAAGAAGGGAGGGAGGGAGAGATGTGAGCAACGGTAGCCAATGGCGTGCAAAGAACTTGAGAGATGGGGGTGAATGCCAGGAAAAATACAAGCTCAGGATACTACTTTGTACTTTATGGAGTCATAAAGGCTTTATTCCGAAAAGTTCAAAGCCCTTGACAGACATTTCATTAGTCCTCCCTCTCTCCTTTGAGGTACACAGGTGGCAAGTGTAATTATTGTCATTTTTATGAATGGGAAAAATTGAGGGATGGAAGGTTAAGTAACACAAAGTTACATAAAACCACATACACAGAAGACTACACTAACCCCCTCCCTGATGCTTCCCGAGATGCCTTATGACCTTTCTCACTGTGTTGGTCTTATATCACCGTTTCCTAAAAGCTACTGCCTTAAAAGACCTCTTCTACTCCTCAGTACATGCTGTTTCCAATAAAAAAGAGAGAGAGAGAGAGAGAAAAGGATTTTTAAAAAGCACACCACATCTTGGCTTATGTTTCAAACAACCAAATCATTCTTTCAATGCTACTGATATAACCTCATATATCAAATTTATTATATTTTCTAACAAAACTTACAGCTAACTTTCTTGGTGCCATTACTTCATCTAAAAGCCTCCTTAAAACTATGTTGCTCAGATACATACTTAGATTCTAAAAATCTATTTATATGTTAAAATTAACTCTTCACAACACTGCTAAGTATCTCGAAAAGATGAGACATGTGACTTCCTGGAAGTGCCAAGAAGAATAATGACCTCTCCTTCCTTTTGACGGCTGGCAGAGAACCGCCAAGTGGCGACATTGGAACCATTCACTGGCACTCCACCTCCATGTCCTGAAAAGACATCTTTGCTTGGCAGCTCTTCCAGTTGAAACCTTAAAAAAATTAAATAAATGCTAATGGCAACCAAATGGAAAAAGCTGAAAATTACTAGAGAAGGGGAAAATTTTAACTTCTAAGAAGATATTAGAAAGTGGAAACTTTACAAAATCTCTTTATGCCAATGAGGCTGCCCAAAAATCAACCAAATTTGGTGTAGAATAATAATAACCAATTTTGTGCATGAATCGGTGATGATATAAGACATTACCATGTAAGAATTACTGAAGTTTTATTATTATTTAAATTTCCTTCAAAGCAAGGCTTCAGGATGAGGCCTTCTTTCCATTGCCCTTCATTATGTAATGTCATGTCCACTTGGTCTATTGTTGCAGATGTCAATCTAATATGATCTGATTCATTACGATGAGACTGAAATGAAATATACCACTTTCTCCTGCCTCTTTTTTATAAGCACAAGGTTCAATAAATAACCAATTTGAATATGAGAAGTGTTAAGTTAGAGACATAAAGATACCTTCAAAAAGATTATTTTTCTGCATCTACCATATGCAGTTTATTTAGGGAAGTAATATCATGTAGCTAAAGCTCTATCTCTATTAGTGCTAAAATGTCAGAGTTGAAAACTAAATACTTGGTTACTTCATGAGGATAATTTAATGGAGTTTACACTTCCTGGTAACATGGAGTGCTTTTTCTTATCTGCCTTCAGAAATGTACAAAGTGGAAATCATTAGACCGAAAAAAAATTGGTTTAGCTTTATCCCATAGATTACTAATTGTTCTCATATCAATATATGAGCATACTTTCATGTATAAATGCCTAATTTCCCCTTTATCTTTGGATATTCTAAAATAAACACAGATTTAAAAACACCCAGTCTTTAAAGCTGGTCTCAGACTATTACAATGGTTATTGAATATTACATTGATTTATTAATAACTCCCTTACGGTAAGAAATCCTTTTTAGACCTTGAACATCTTTCAGCTATTGTACCAAATTGTTGTATTGGAATAATTTCTTGATTATTCTTACCTAATTCCTCGGTATAAGATTGTACTGACTTATTTTACTTCTTAAAAATTCACATTGCTTTGGAGTTCATTTTTTTTTCCTGCAAGAAAACTCTTTATTCCTATGGGAGGGAAGTGCAGTGCTTACATATAAAACAGCTATGAAACAAATACAATACTTTATCCTCGATTTTAAAGAGACTTGCTAAAATCTAGTTTCCCAGGCTGATTGTGAATAGTACCTCATTCTATGCTTAATAATCTTTCATAATACTTTTTTTCTAATATAGATTATATTGGCACGTTATGAGATACTCAGCATATTACTAGTTTTTGATACATGAGTAGTATGGTTTGGAGGTGAGGTGTCCCCCAAAAGCTCATGAGAGACAATGCAGGAAGGCTCAGAGGTAAAGTGACTGCGTTATGAGAGCCTTAATTCAATCAGGGAGTTAATCCCTGGGATTTAACTGGCAATTGAAGGCAGGTAGGGTGTGGCTGGAGAAGGTGGATCACTAGGGATGTGCCTTTGGGTGTAGATTTTTGTATCTGGCATGGAGTCTCTCTCCCTGCTTGCTGATCATGACCTTGGTCCCTCCCCTTCACCACACTCTTCTGCCATGATGTTCAGCCTCACCCTGAACCCCAAGGAATGGAGCCTGCCATCTATGGACTGTGACCTCCGAAACCATGAACCCCGCAAATAAACTTTTTCCTCCTCCTAAAATTGTTCTTGTCAGGTCTTTTAGTCACAGCAGGGAGAAAGCTGATGAAACACTGATTTAAAAAGGCTTGTTTCATGAATGATACAACTTGGAAATTTAACTTTAAGCTGATTTACAGGTGGAAATGTTCAGTCCTTTAAAACTCAACCTCAACAGCATGAAGGTAGCATCTTTGTTTCATTTCCAGCCTTCCTCTCTTCCTGACATTCTGAAAATACACAGCCTTGGGAATCACTGCTTCTCTGACTCTCTGTTGCTATCTCTCCTAATAAGAAATACCAGTTGTAAGGGAGATTTCTCCACCATAAAACTTATCAGAAAATGTGTTTAATTGTTTAACGTAGTTCTCCTGGAACCCATCCCCACTGTGATCATAGTTTTGCTTTGTTCATTAATTCTAAAGATTAACTTTTATCAAAAAATAAATGAAGCAAAGGAAGGATGGCAAATACATTTTGTTTTAACTGTACTTCATCAGCAAAGAATGCCTGTAACACCTGTGTTTAGAAGAATCCCGAGGTTATGTAGAAGATCTGTGAAAAAAGAACTACAGTCTTAAGAAAGAGAAAGGCCAACTACTTGCCTTCCTAATCAAGATGTAGCTTCTCTTCTTGGTAAAGAATGATTTCCAGATCTCAGTTTTCAGTGGAAGAGAGATATCAATATATATTGAATTGCAACCAAATTCTACCTCTCAAGGTTAAACTAGTGTCACATTAACAGCTGTACTAAACAGAATCTTCATGTATTTCCAAAATAAACATTTTATGTGCAGGTGATCCATAGGAAAATATATTGCTCACCTACTGTATGTGAAGAACTACTAGAACAAATTTAACTCAGTTGCTACTCTTAAATTTCCAGGACCATATATATTTTTTAGTTCAGTAATCAATGTGAAAAATCACATTGAATGTGGATATTTCCTATTTTAACTCTAATAAAATGTAATAATCTCTTTTACTGGGAAACAATTTAAAATCTAAAGCATACCCAGGATATATTAAGCATAATCGGTTCTCTGATTCATAAATACTTCATGACTTCACAGTACCATCTGGTCGTGTTTATGTACACAGATATAAAATATGGCCTGATACTGAACAGATGTGATACACAGAACCATTAAGAGACATCTTGTGTTGCTCTCCTGCCTTCACCATTTTGTCAACCTTGTTCCTTAGTTTCCTCATCTCAAAAATGGGGATGGCAATAATATCACCAACAGTTCTTTTTTTTTCTTTTTTTACCTATACAGGTGAATTTTTTTTTATTAGAAGTATATAGAGATACAATTGAGGGGGAAACATTATCAAACCATCAGTAACCAATGTATATATACTTTGTTATCCAGGGGTAATGCCAAAACATGGATGGCCACCTTGGGTTTCACCTGCTGCAGTTTCCCCCAGAAGAACTCTTACGTTAAATGGGTATCTCGTGGAGGAATGACATCAGCTTCTGAGATGGTTCCCCCATATTCCCATTCTCCAGACTCCTATGAGTTTTTTAAAGAGAGAGAGAAAAACAGAGAAAGAGGGAGAGAGGGAGAGACAGGAGAGAGAAACAGAGAGAATCAATTTTTATTGAGCCTTTCCCATGGCTTTCGTTGCTCCAACACTAGCCACGTATGTGGGTGCTAGGGATTGAACCTGTGCACTCGTGATGGAGACACAGCTCTAGCCCCTCACAGTTCTGATGGCATCATTTAACATATAGCTAACACTCCACAAGTATTCATTATTATTGTTCTAAAGCATAGAAAATTGACCTAATTTTTTTGTTTCCTAAAAATGACTTTTAAGTTTTATGATTATGTGTTTGTGAGTGTGTGTGTGTGTGTGTGTGTGTGTGTGTAATATTTTGGTAGTTTATGTAAGGATAGGTGTTTATTTTGACAAATCCATACTTTTTACCTATTGTTGTGTTTTTTCTTATGATAAAAAAAAAGTAAGTCCTACAGGCATCTAATATTTGAGCTATGGATGGTTTACTACTTATTTTGGTCTAGCATTCTTTAATTTTACTGAGTGAAGGGACAAATGTTGATTAAGTAATGTCATACCTTTAGCATTAAATCTTCACCATTAGAAACAAAGAGCAGGTAGTTTTAAATGGCATCCAGTAATTTTTACAAAGAAATGTCTTTAAAAAATGTAAGTTGATCCCCTCTTAAATTCTGAAGGATTTACTGTTTCCATACCTCATCAAGTGAGATATTGTTTTATGTGTTCTACTTTAAGAGGAGAGGAATTTCAGTTGAAATTTTGTTTTTGAGTAGTGCATGTGTAAGCTGAGTGGGAATTTTTATCCTGCTTGGAAGCGCTGTTGAAGGGTGCTGAGAGTGAGATTAGAACTGGGTCCAGTATGCCTAATGAGGAACAGATTTTGATATAAACATAATTCTGTATTTGGATATCTTTGATCTCATCCTACTAAAAAGAATAATTATGCTTATAAGCAAGTCACTGTGATATATGGGCAAACTGAAACTCAAGAAATAATCACTGACTCAAAATATTCAAACCAATTCCTATTAGAAATACATTATTTAAGTGTGAAAATATTTGATTTTGTTTCTTGCACAGGTCTTTATTTTTCTCTTATCTTTCAGCACTTAAAGTGCTGTATGCTATAAAATTCTTTTGTCAGTCTGCAGTCCCACATGAAAGAAGACAAGGAATCTTAAGGGGACTGAATTTTTAAGGTTTGATATGTAGATTTTGATAAGCAAACTTTTTGTTAACTAACCATGTCAAATCTAAGTTGTGAATTTTGCCAATTACTAATGATTCCAAGGAACTTGGATGAGATCATTGTATGCAAATCGCAAAGGGTTTAGAGCTTAACCCAGGGCTCTCCAAGGTAGAAGGCAAAACCTCTCTTGGCTGGATCCTCCAGTTAGTTTTGTGTAAATATCAAACAGGCTCTGGGAATTTGTCCAGTAGCTATCCAAAAAAGAAATATAAGCACTTCACTTGCACTAGCAATGCAGCTACCTTGGAATAAAAGGAAAGTTAGAAGGTTCATGTTCATGTAAAATGCTTTGAGACTAACTCTGAGCCTGTCCAATGACCTCTGGCATCAGGAATGTTGAACCCTCTAACAGCCCTGCATCTCCAAGTACTGTTTCTGGGAAATGCTGAGAAAATTAGTTGATGAATCAGTGAAATGCTCAGAAGCACCTCTCTTGGATGCTGCATTTATGGGAGTGGGAACTAAACATAACTAAGGAGTGGGAAATGTAGCTCTACTGCTGGTAATGCTGGAACTCAGCTGTGAGCAATTAGGAGTCTTTCAAACTGAAGGCACTCAGAAGTCCACCATCCCAGGCAGCAGGGAGCTTGTAAATGTGCACTAGTTCTAAGTGTTGCGAGTGCACACCTTTGGCATCAAATAATTGGAAATCTTCATAGGAAAAAATAATGGATCATAAGTGCAACATCCTGATGTGTACATTAATTGCTTTGTGCATAGAATATGAAAGTGGCTGCTCTTGATTTTTAAGCCTGTTATAAGACTGTACAGATTGGATGGCTATGAATGCAAAGTAACCTTGCCCTCTTTATGTGAGGCAACATCTGTGCAAAGTGGGAAACAAGTCTCATGATTAGTATACTTGCTTTGTGTTTGAACCAATTACTAACGTTGTTCAAATAGAATTTCTTCCAGTGAAGCACTACATTTGATTTGTTAATAACTTCATAAAATATACTTTAAACCTTTTTTCTGCCCCAATTGAAGGAGGAAACTGGCATTTAAGAACTAAAGGCACATGACATATATCAATGAAGTGATCTGTTAAACTACAACATTTATAAAGAAATAGTTTTTAATGAATTAGGGAATCAAGAAAATGAGTGAAACATATCATAGGTTTCTGTCTTATTCAGAGTCCTGGAAGAAAGGGCTAAAGACAGTAATATCTTGGGTGTATTACAGATTTTCTTTAACCCAGCAATTTTTATTATTGTTGTTGTTTTATTTTGTTTGAGACAAGGTCTCCCTAAGTTGCTTAAGGGCTTGCTGAGTTGCTGAGGCTGGCTTTGAACTCCTGATCCTCCTGCCTCAGCATCCAAACTGCTGGGATTATAGGCATGTGCAACCACACCTGGCAAGCCAGCAGTTTTATTTAAAAGTTCTGACTGCTTTAAAGAAAAAAAGAACCCAAGCTGGGTGTGGTGTGCAGGTTTCTGGAAACCCAGCTGCTCAGAAGGCTGAAGGAGGAGGATGGTAGCTTGAGACCAGCCTGGGAAATTTAGTGAGACCCTGTCTCAAAAATAAATAAATAAAAAGATCTAGGATGTAGCTCTGGGAGTACTCTTGGGTTCAGTAACCATTGCCACCCTAAAAAAAAAAGAAAAGAAAAGAAAAGAAAAAAACAAAACCAAAAACAACTCACAGCTGCCAATAGACAGAACTGGGAAGAGCTGGGATCGGGGCTGGGGTCCATCTGTATAAGGCATTTCTCAGAGAGAGTCGAGGCACTGATGAAGATACCCCAATAATTTGATATCCCTCATTTTGAAGTCACATATTATATATATGTCTTAAAGGACTGGGGATATAGTTCAGTGATACTGTGTTCTCCCCAGGACTGCAAAAATAACTAACTAAATAAAAATAGAATAAATAAGAAAGCACCCACCATAAGTGCCTTTTATTCCTCAATTAAAAAAAAAAGTTCCATGCTCTCCTTCTAAACAATCTCCAGGCCTGAACTGCACTCTTCCTGCTAGGACATGAGATTTCTCTCAAAAATATCTGGAAGACATAAATGTTTTGGAACTTTTTCAGCCGAAATAAATCCCCTGACTGTCATGAAAACATCATGAGCTCAGCCAAGCCAGAATCAATAGCAGCTGCCTGGGGGCAAACAGGTTTATCAAAACCAGGAAGCCTTCCACCACACTTCCAGGAGTGAGTACCTTCCGTTTCTGTAGAATTTAAATAATTTGTTTATGCCGCAAGTGCATCCAAATGGTCTATACTGAACACTTAAAAAATGATCTAATTTGTTCCCTTCACATGGAAAGGGAAAACCTTTTCAGTTTTTGTTTATGTGCTTAAATATTATTTTAATTTACCTCTTACATTTGTCTTCCATTCTTCAACTCAATTATTCAGTAGATGCATTAATCTGGGCCTCTGTTTGGGCTCTAATGCTTTTCTGATAGGCTTCCTCTCCACAGATGCCTTTTAAAAAGATACATTTTTTAGGTACCCCTTTTAGAAAACTCTTGATATATCCTGATGCCAGTACAGCAGGAGTTCACTGGAGATATTCCCCACATACCTGGAAAAGAGCCAGCTTGAGGATTAACCCCATGCCTTCCCTGCCACTAACTCTAGTACTTTAGTGACATGTGATGATGACAGTGATAATGGTCACACTAACTCTTCTAACCTTCTTCAATCCTTAGTTCCTTCTGTTGATGAATTTGATCGGAAGTTGCTCAGGGTGAGGCAAATCCCATAGGAGACCGCAGGGTGCAGAACGTGGGAAACACCTTACCAGGTTCTTCCATCCTCCCAGAAAATTATCTGGTTATGGCCATTATCTGCTTCCAGCCATTGCCAGGGTTGTCAGTGCAAATAATAATATTTAGAATGTTAATAGTTATTGAGCAAACTTGGCTATTGGGATCAAGGTCCTATTCCTAGAATCTGATTAGGTACTATATAACCTTTTCTACATTCACCCAACTGAATAATCCTAAGAGTACTTTTACAATTGCTTCTACTGAATCCATTCTAAAAAATATAATTAAGGATACTTTCAATCAGACATCTACTGATTTATGTCACTAACTAAATCCCCAGGCTGTATTTACCCTGGACTGCCCAACTCACATTTTCCTCTCATCTGCAGAAGTCGGATGCATGTTTACTGCTTATCTCAGACTTCTCTTGTTCTTTCCTTCTAAGTATTCACTATGTTTTCTCCTAAGGTTGGATTTAAAATTCCTCCTATCTACACATTTCTTGACTTTTAAGTGTTCTGTTAGTTTTGAAATATCTCGGTATAGTTACCTTCTCTTTACTCACCTGTGTCCTGGGATCTTTCTTCCTCAGGTCTATGACCATAAGGATTGACAAGCCACCCTCCCCTGCTGTTAACTTTTCCTATCATTTCAGTACAATATTTGCTTGCTCACTTGCCTACCTAGTGTTATCTAGAGACATTTTTTTAAGTCTCTGATTCCACAGATTCTACATCTGAGTGGACATTTTTTTTAGACATATAGTCATCACATCATCTTAGAAAAATCCAAGACACTTATTTTTCTGTATATCCTTGTTCGAGGTACACTATTGTCACTAGAACTACTCAACCGTGTTTGGATGTATGCTGTACGCAGTCCTCACTACACATTCAGAGAGTTCACTCGGAGCTACCCACAGGACATGGTACGGGTTTCAATGCTGAATGTCTTCCAAAGATCCATGTGTTAAGGCTTTGGTCCTCAGTGTTGGGGGTGGGGGCTCAAAGAGATGATGGGACTCCAGTCTCTTCCTCTTGCTCTTTGTGTCTGGCTTGTGAGGCATGAGGTTTTTCTCCACCATGCTGTAAGCGGTTTTGCTCTGACATGTTTTGCCACAATCCCAAATAGTCATGAACTAGAATCTCTAAAATTGTGAGCCCAAATAAACCTTCTCTTTTTGTAAGTTTATTATCTCAGGTATTTTGCTAAATATTGATAGAAGGTTAACACCAGAGGTTATCATCTTCTATGAAAATAATGTTATTTTGCTCTTCTGCAGAAAGAGTTATAGCTTTTGTGAGTCCATCCTGCTGGTCACAGACTGCTTTGACCCCACTGCCACAGTCCCACATTTTTCTGTTATACAACTGACTTTACTTGGACCATAACTATAATTCCTTAGCTACTTAAAATAATGCTGCTCAAAGGCCTTTGGTGTGTCTTTTTTAGTCTTGATATGACATTTGATTTTCCAAGTTTAAGGCACACCTGTTTGATTTTTCGCTCTTATTTACATGTGCGATCCAGCAGAATTTAATTGCTGACAGTATTATAGCAGGGCAGGTGGACTGTGTGCATTCCAGGGCTTTATTGTAGGTGGTCCTGTCTTGTCACTGTTTGTTGAACACAACATTAAAATTATGTTCAGAAAACTTTCACAGAAGCAGTGACTGGGATCTGTAACAGACCCAACTATCAAGCACTGTTTTGCAGATCATGAGTTAGAGATCCGCTTAATGTTATTCTCTGGTCTCCTATATGCTGTTCTTTACGTTATGGTTTTCAGATTCTTTATTTGTTTGTATTTATTAGTGTTCTCCTAAAGTGGAATCTATTCCTTTTAGATTCCTGTGTGATTGTAGCTAGTTATCATTGTAGCTAGTTATCATAAACTATACTACTTTTAAAATAACATCATTACAGCATTTAGACCAAGGAAAAAAGGGACAAAAGGGGAAGATAGAAAGTCTACAACATGATGCATATGGTTTTCTCTTTTTATACAGGGTCATTTAATGATTTTCCAATCTTGAGACCTTTAAATAACACCATATGCTTTCAGAAATGCTAAGAGAAGCTCAAGCTTTTGATAAGCACATACTCTGGATGCCTTGTGGTAGCTTAATCATGATTCTACAAAATAACTGCAAAGATAGGTAATTGTGTGATCTTTTCAACTCTTTTTCCATTATCCATAAGACATATTGACTGAGATTCATCTATAAGCCAGACATTTGCTGGGTTCTGGGGAAAGGGGAGGTAGCTGAGCTGGGATGGAACTGAACTGAGCCTGGAAAAATGGAAGCTGTACGGGAGAAGGAGGTGGGGAGAATTGAGGAAAATCTAGCCCAAGGAACGAGTATAAAACTTTAGTGATCCAATGAGCACAATGTGTTTTAAGAAATGCAAACAACAACAGCAATTCTCTTTATCGATTGCTTATTATGTGCAGGTCTCTGTTATAATTGCATTATCAATATTACTTAGTCACTTGAAATTCTTTATGGGATAAGGTAGAATAGTTATGACAGACTGTGCATACATATTTAATCCTTCTAACAGCCATACAATCTGAATAAAATACCTCATTTTATGGATAATAAAACTAAGAGATACTAAGAAACACATCTCGTGCATGGTAAAACTGTCTCCAAAGTCCATGTTCATTTTTGTATTCCCTACTATACTCTGTCAGACAGTATTCACAATCATCTGTAGAGCAAATTGTAATTTCTTCAAAGACAGTTCCTATGTCTTATAATTCCTTTCAAATCTCAGATTGGCTAAAACTGGACATATTCAATGATAGTAATACCTTCCTGGAAATTACTTTTCAGCTCTGGATCAAACACAATGCTAAGCAAACCTCTCAATTAGAAGTAATTTTGCTCATCCGAAGACCTGTTCCATGCCCTGCCAGCACATATACACAGCTATGTCTATAGTGTTATACAGCAGATTAAATCTCAGAAACGCGACAAAAGTAATTATTGTGACACTAAAACAAAAGCTGTGAAAATGTAATAAAGTGAATTCCTTGTGCTAAATCTGAAAAAAATAAAACTAATTGGAATAATATATTGCTAATAAATCCAAATGCTTCTTTTAACAAAATTTTGTAAGGACCAATTACGTCCTCTTTTGGGGAGTTTTTTTAAAGGACAACCCCCTACTAAAAAAGAACACACTATTATCTGTAATATTAAATGTTTAACAATGGGTAAGCAATTAAATGATGGCTGAACCTCCTCTACAGTTTGCCCCTCTAATGGTTTACTAAGTTTTCACCAAAACAAAATACCTAAAATATGGTAATAAAATAAAGGAGCAACACTGTATTTTCAATGTAATGTTGGATTTTTGTTGAATATACTCACCCAAAAATAGAGCTTCTGTGAAGCTCACATATATTATTTATCATAGGCTCACATGCTATTAAAGTACATGCTAACTTGAGGATCTGTGTCCTATCAAGATGCCAATGTAAACTGTGACAGCCTAATTGAACTGTAGGTCATTAATGAGTTTGGTGTCCAGCCTAGTAATCCTATGCCAGCAAGCTTTCCCCATTCCTACATAATTCCTGTCTCTCCAATTATTCTTTGAAGCAGCTGTACCCTCTTGCTGATTTTCTCATTCATGATATTTATATGAGAGTCTTCTTTTCAACTTCTTGAAAGACATATTCTGTCCCAGTGAATGTCATCAATTATTTAGGCTAAAAATCTTAGGGTCATCCTTAGTCTTTGCTCTTTCATCTTATAATTAACACATTAATAAATCCTGTTGTCGCTACTTTTAAATTTCTCTAGGTGTACTTTTCCAAAATCACCCCTCATCTTTGTCTCTGTGGCCAACCCATTATGCAACCTTCGATGTGTACCTTAGATCATCCTATTCTTAAACCTCAAACTGCAACATGCCTCTAAATACAATGTCTTTACCATGTGCCTTCAGCCCCAGGCATACAGGACACCCTCCCAGTAAAGCTGACCTCATTTCATACCTATCTCTCATTCAAACAAAACATTCTACCTGGACTGGCTGGCTGGTTTCTCCAAACTTTAAGCACAATTACACATCAGGAAATTTGTACTTTTTCTTTTCTCTGCCCAGATTTTCACTCTCCACAAAATTAATGTCTCTAAATATCTCTATCTAATAGAGATCTTCTTGACCATCTCATCTATAACTCTCTCACCCACAGATTTTCTGTTTTTCCCGATTGATTTTTTTCTTCAAAATTCTCATTACTACCCATCATCTCATTACATATACGTTTATTTATTACCTACCCTCTCCACCAGATCTTGCACTGTCTGCAGTATGCCCAGTTCTGAGGACAGTGCCCAGAATGTGCTGCATGGTTGAACTGTGGGTTTACTAGATGACACAATAGTTTTGCAACATTACAAAGTTTGAAGATGAAGTAAAAATCCCCATAATATTTACATCATCTTGAGCAAAAACTTATAAAAATGTCTAAAAGTTATATTGCTAGTAGTTTGAATATCCTATGCTTACAAAAATAAATATAAAATGGAAACATTAAAATTGTTTTCTAACAGAAGTGCGATGATTCCTATTTTCTGTTTCCTGAATTTTCTGGTATTGCTATAGTGACTTTCTTTTGTGTTGATACCTTCAGAAAACTATTACATAATGCCTTAAAAGGAGAAAATATCCATGTGATGGCTTTGTGAGGGTTTTTTTTTCCTTCTTTTGTTGATTTTTTCTTAGTTTCCCTTATTTCTTCAGCATGGGATGCCTGAGGCTACCTGTGCTGTTTACTAAGGACTGCCCTTGGAAAAGCTCTAAATCAGGGTTTCTTTACCCTTTGTCTCTTTTGCCATTCTTAAGCTCCCTTTCCCTAATCCTTCCCTGAAGATATTTATCCCTGTTCTTACCAAGGATTGCATTCTGATAAACTTAATTTATCATGTTTCCAAGTAGTAATTTCACTTAAAAAGAAAAACCCAAATTTTAAAATAAAGTCTGGCTTTTAAAAGAAGGAATTGGCATTTTGGCTTATTAATTAAAGAATTTAATCTTCAAGTTGATACTTCAAGGACACTGTCCAGTGCCTCAGCCCAGGTTAGGGTTTTTCTCTTTAGTTGCTAGTCAGTCACACTGGCTGTGGACTAAACGTAAGCTTATAACCTAAATTGCCACGTTAGTCTCAGGTCCAGATGAGAAGCAAGCAGGCTGGGTATATTTGGTAGCCATGGCTAGTCTCCCAATTTGTGATCCATACAGAACTTACACTTTAGGAATGCAAATATGTTAAAATATTTTATCTGTGACAAGCAATGCTTTCCACAGTGGTCCCTAGCTCTAGCCAGTCAGGGTGGTCTTGAGCTGCAGTGTCATTTCTGGCAAGAACTTTCAAGCCTGCTTAATGTTAACATCAATTGCCATAATATACTTTGACACCATTTGGGATTTTACAGTAGGTAATCTAACCTCTCTCAAGTCAAAATTGAAGCCTCTAAGAATACTTTAGAAATAGACAGTTAAAGTATCTTTTGTCCACTTGACTCATACTTTGGTCCTTCATATACCACAGTTGGTGTTGTTAAAAAATCATGGCTGAAATATTTCCGGACACATAACATTTTTTACCTGACTTCTGAAAAAGATTGGATTATTCAGTTCATTGCACTTCACCTAGTAAATTTTCTTACATTTTTTTGAGTGAAGCATTAATATCCAGAAGTTATTACAAATGGTCTTTATGGTAATATATTTTCTTACTGAAATAGTAGAGATTATACCTATTATATAGGTGATGAGATACTTCTATGATATGTAGATAGCTCACTGAAAAATGAACTTGATGTGAATATTTCTCCAATAAAACAATATGGGGCAGGGGACGGGATATGAGCAAAATCAACAAAACTTATTATTTATCCAGTTTAGACACTTTTTTATTTTTATTTATTTTTTCAGTTCAGAACCCAAGGGTGCTGAACCACTGAATCACACTCTCAGCCCTTTTTATTTTTTATTTTGAGACCAACTCACTAAGTTGCTTAGGGTCTCACTAAATTGCTGAGGCTGACCTCAAAATTGTGATCCTCCTATCTCAGCCTCCTGAGCCACTAGGGTTACAGGCATGCTCCACTGCTCCCAGCTAGACATTCTTTTTTTAATCAGAAGTGTACAGTTAGTTCTGTGTATTCACAGCCTAAAATCAGTCTAAATGAGCCAACTCTATAGTGTACTACAGACTTCACCTGAATGCAGGAGGAGGACACATTAAGGTCTAATGTCCTTCCTATCTCTGTGAATAAATAATTTCAGGATATAATGAACATATCTGAGTTTCATTAAATTCAGCAAGATCAATGTGGACTGCATTTGGGGAGAGCTGCTTCTTATTTCCATATTCAACACGTGACTGAACAAAAACCACCTCCACAAACCTCCACCTTCTCTCCTCTCCCTCCTGTACATCATGTCATGTTCATTTTCCCTTCTACCCCTCTCACACTAGGATGGGAAGTTTCTAAGTATGTATATGCTGTTGACAACAGAGAGGAGAAAATGCACAAGAACAATTCCAGTGCCTACCCATTTCCTGATTGGTATTCCATATGATTTTGCCAGAACATATGGAATTATATGTTAAGATTTAGAGGCTAGCTTTACAGCCCCATCTGGCCTTAATTCCGCATATCCAATTGTACATCATGAATCGGTCTACAATTTTAGTTTATGTCTCCATGTTCCTGTTTGATCTGAAAATGAAATTTTACTCTGCACTAAATGAAAAAAAATTGGCTATGGATAGTCTTTATACTATTTTAAAATGAAACAGATAAAATTTAAATCTTTAAGATAAAATTTTAAATCTTTAAGATTATGTCTGAAATAAAAGAAGACTGACTTTGAAACAGTAAACCGTATCTTCCAACATACATCCACCATGGGGTTTTCCCAAGATCAGCTTTTCCTTTTCATTTATTATTAAACAGAGCAGTATTAATATTTATTAAACACCAATGGGGTGCCAGTAACAATTCAGAGCACATAAAAGAGGTGGTCCCTAATGTCAAAAATCTTAAAAAAGTTGTTATGTGCCTCTGTACCTACTCACATGCTGGCCAGAGAACAAATACTTTCTTCATCACCCATCAGAGCTGCTACTTTCATTTTCTTTTGTTGGGATGCATCCATCTTACGCATGTAATTCTAAATGTTAAACGCTACTAAATCTAGCAAATGCTCTTAAGGGTACATATCTACATCCTAACATTTTTTCCAAAGTAAATTACATTTGAATAAAAGAAAGAAGGTGAAAGCCAGCCAGATAACAATCTCTGGAAAGGAATGAGTCACAAGGATTGGTGGAAGAGCTCTTTCTCACCATGAAAATGACACACAGGATCTAAT
>PVKS010013411.1:11080-51018 GCA_004027875.1 Aplodontia rufa | reverse complement strand
ACCTACTCCCCCCTAATCCCTTGTTCCCCTATACTCTAAAGCAGGTGTGATTTTAACCTCCCTAATTCACCTCCTTGACTTTCTAGTCATTACTTCTCCCCAATTTCAGAGAGACCCTACTACCTGAAGAAGTAGACACGCTTCAAAACGGGTACTGGATTGCTATCATAATATACAGTAAGAGTTCTCTCAAAGAAAGCTGCTACTATTGGTGATAATCATCAGCTCATCTGTTTTAGTTGAAACGGACTAGTATTTGCACCTATAGCCTCTCAAATTCTCACAGAACCGTCTGGCATCTTTAGGTCTGTATTCACCAAATAGCTCTCCTCCACAGTGAAGCAAAGCCATAAGAAGCTTCAATTACTCCAACAAGAGTAACAAGGCTGAAATAAAAGACAAGCTCTCTGACTCAGAAAATGAGGAAAAGGGGAAATAACTCCCCTCCTCAGCACCACAGCTCACCCCCAAGGACCCCATAGCCGGGGCCCTACATGAAAACCAAAGACATTGTATCAGCATTATGATTAGTAATGCAATCAAAGAGTTGAGAGATGAAATAAGGAAAGAGATCGGAGAACAATTTCAAGAGATGAGAGACAACTTCTACAGGGAAATAAGGGAACAATTCCATGAGATGAAAGATCAGCTATACAAAGAAATAGACATTCTGAAAAGAGATGTAGCAGAGCTATCAGGACTGAAAAACACGGTTAACCAATTCAAATCTTCACTGGAAGATACCAACACCAGAGTATACTCCACTGAAAATAGAACTTCAGCCCTTAAAGAACGAGTATCAGACAATGTGGATCAGCTAAACAATGTAGAATTCAAAGAAGAAAAACAAGATAAACAGCTTATGTTACATAATCAGAGCTTTCAAGTATTATTTGATGAGATGAGGCGTAATAATCTGAGAATCATTGGCCTGGAGGAAAACTCCAAACAGCAAACAAGAGGCTTCAAGAACCTTTCAAGTGAAATCCTAAATGAGAACTTCCCTCATTTTACTATAGACTCAAGGGCCAAATGGTATCTCTCATCTGAAGAAACTAGAATACATGGGGAAGCAGTAGGTTAGATGGCTAAGCTAATAATAACTTCAAATTGTATGATTCTCAACGCAACAGGGAGATGACTCCCTAGGATACTTGGAGGAGTAGGGAAAGGGATGGAGAGGGAGGATGTTGGAAGAACACCTAGGAGACTGGAGAATGGGAATATGGGGGAATCATCTCAGAAGGAGATCTCTGTCCTCCATAAGATACCCATTTAACTCAGGAGTTCTTCTGGGGGAAACAGCAACAGGGGGAACCCAAGCTGGGCATCCATGATATGGCAATAGCCCTGGATAACTAAGTATATATACGTTGGTTCTTGAATGTTTGATAATGTTTCCCCCTCAATTATAGTTCCATATCCATCTAATAAATAAAAAAATAAAGTATACAATATAGTACTATAAACTATAGTGATCATGCTCTACAGAAGGTCTTTAGAGCTTAGTCATCTTATGACTAACACATAGAGCCTTTTCACGTACATCCCCATATTTCTCATGCACCTCAGATGGTGGCAACCACCATTGTACTTTTTCCACATGATTTTGATTGTTTTCACATTTAAGTGCAGATCATATGTGTTTCTCTATTTCAGGTACCTTAGTGCTTTCAACATTCATCTACTTTATTAGAAATTCCATCCAGTTCTGTATGGCTGAATAATATCCCCTTGCATATACATGCATGCATTTATCAATTCATCTATCAATGGACACATGCATTATTTACATTTCTGGAACTAATTACCAAATCTTGACACAAATCAAAATGGAACTACAACATAATAACACTTATAGTACACAGCAAAACTGTTATAAGATAAATTTTGTAGTAATTAAAATAAGAAAATTCTGAATCAACAACCTAATATGATGCATCAATGAAATGGAAAAATAACAAATTAAACTCAAAGTTAGCAGAAAGAATGAAATAAAAAATTAGAGCAGATAGCGATGATACAGGACTCGGGATCATGGCAGACTGCAGACTGATTGCATCTTTTCTCACTCTGAACTGGAACTCATATCCCACCAGTCTTATAGATTCAAGAAGAGGGAGTGCACCCACCAATGCTGGAGCTCATCAGGATACTACTGCAGACACTTGGAGACTCAGAAATCTATAAGGATTGCAAGGTGAAAAGATCTCCACAAATCCAAGCAGGTCTCTGGGGTAAGTGATAGCTCACTGCAGTAGCAGTGGTGGTGGCTGGGGTGCTGGTGCTTCAGCTGTTGGTTCTATACAGTGGGGAATATGAGGAATTCTGATGTACTAGAAATTCGGATGTTTGTCACAGAGAACCCTGAATTTAGACAGAAGCTAGGCTTCTCACACTGTGGATCCAGATTCAGCTATAAAGCCAGAAGGCATCACAGCACTTGTTTAGGAGGGAAAAGGATGGTCACCAATTTGAAAGGGTGGGCAGCTGAGAGGGAGCAAAGAGTGCTTTTATTAGCCCCCTTGAGAAGCTGTAGCCCCAAGGCAATCCCAAGTGAGCAGAGACTCTGAGGACCAGAGGCTGCCAAGGCCAGGGGTCTCTGTCATAGGGGAAAGGAATAAGAATCCAGCATTCATTCCTTCCCCTCCCCTCATTTGGGGGATCCCTGGGGCATAAATCAAACATATATTTCTCCACAATCCTGCCATGACTTTGCTGACATTCACAGGCTGAACCTGGAAGAGCAGCTCTGGGTCTAGCCCAGGTGTTAGGTAGTAGCTAGCAATGAGCAATGAAATGCTTGACAAGGCCACAGGTTGACTCTTGAAGTTTTCTTTAAGCTACTGACAAGGCAGATAAACTACGGAAAAACATTAGTACACAAATGTTGAGGATAAACAAAGTTTCATCTCAACTTTTATGGGTCCTGTCAAGAGATAGTCCATTAGATGCCTTGTTCTTGAGGCACTGAGTTATAGATGAAGCACCCCTAAATACGATGGCCACCAAGACAGTTCTGGAGAGGACCAACTAAGGTAAAAAACTCGACCATCCAACATCAAGGAGGAGTTGAATGCCTGATTGGCAAAGGCTGTTAAAGGAGAACCCCAATTTTCGAATCAACTATCAAACATCAATAAATTTGGAGACAGCATTTTCTCCTCTTTCGTTCCCTGCTCAGCGATGGCCTACTCTCTCTAGAGAGTGATCTCTGCTTGAATCTTACTCTGATTTTACTTTATTTTCACCTCTCTTTCACTTATAATAAAATTCTTTTGAATGAATTTTGATGTCTGATTTTAAATTTTCTTTCATTGGAACACAAGAACCAAGGTTTGCAGTTTTAGCTCCCTGCTTTCCTGTGACACAGGCATTAATCAGCCCAGGAGAACTTAGGTTGGCAGAGCACGGAGAATCCCAACTTAGCCTCCTTTAATTGGAAGGCAAATGGCTGCCTAAGGCAGGTGCAGAACATTCAAGACAGCAAAGGCTCTTCGTGGAGGAGGTCTGCAGGAATTGCATGTACATCCAGTAGACACAGTGCTGCTTTGTACTAACCCCTGCTGCACCTGGAATCTGGAAGCCCTCTGGAGTTACAGTTCCTCGAGTGCAGGCCAGCAGGAGACAGCCTGTTAGGGCATTAATTAATCTGAATTCTTTGTGGCATTAGAAACCCAGAAAAATCCCAAGTAACTGAGCCCTAGACTCATATCAAGGCAATTTGCCCTGCAAACTTAGAATCCTGTAGAGCCTCCACCTTGTTATCTCAGCACTTCCGGCTGTAACTATCTACTAACAAACGTCAATCAAACATGGATCATCTATCTACCCACAACTCAAAACAGGATAATTACAGGCATCACAAATTGAATTTTTTTCTTTTTCTTTTATTTAAGAAAATTTTTCTTCTATCTTCTACTTCTTTGTTGTTTAGAGATACATTGCTTTTTTCTCTTTTTTCTTCTCTTCAACTTTTTCTTGTTTATTCATTTTTTTTGTTTTTTAATAAAATTTTGACCTTTAATTGCAGATATATTTTCTTGCAAGAAGTAATTGCTAAACCTCTTGTATACAGTAATTATCATTGTAATAGTTATATAAGGAACAAATTAATTAGTATAACATGGTGTATTGTATTCATTTTATTTTCATTTTGAATGGGTTTCTTTATCTTAGGAGGTACTGAATATTGTAAAGGTCAAAAATAGTCAACAAGTTAGGGAACCTGCTGTTGAACTCAAATATCCTGATAGAACTGCAACCCAAGTAAGGGAGGATACAGAACCCATCAACAAGATCCCACAGGGGTTCAACCAGAGAGGAGTCTCAGGACCACACCATCAGCTCATACTTCACATTCAGCAAAAAACAGCAGAAATATTCAGTTGTACACAAAGGCACACACACAAAATAAGGTGAAAGAGAATTTACTTTAATTCAAGGTCCAAAAAGAAAATCTCCAAAAATGAGGAATCAGCATAGAAAATCTTTACCTCAAAACCACTGCTCCCCAAACATGGGAGCAGGATGAAAACCTAGAAGAAAGTAAACTATTAATGATATGACTACTAAGACAACCAAAGACCTAAAAGAAGATCTAAACAAGGAAATTACAGAACAAACACAGGAGATGAAAAACTATTTTAACAAAGAAATAGATACAGTAAAAAAAGAATTTTTAAACTTGAAATCAACAGTCAACCAAACCAAAAGGCTCAATGGAACAATTTAATAACAGATTAGTTTCTGTAGAAAATAGAACCTTGTCCCTTGAAGAAAGAACTTCCAATAATGAGTACAGGCTGAGTAAGTTTTATTGCATGGATGATAGAAAAGAAAAAAAAAATAGAGGGCATGATTAGAATGTTCAAGAAGTCTGGGATGAAATCAGAAGAAATAATCTAAGAGTGATTGGGATAGAGAAAAACATCAAAACCCATATGAATGCCATAATGAATATTGTAAGCAAAATTGTTAAAGAAAATTTCTCCCTTTCAGAAATGACTCAGACATGATCATCCAGGAAGCATAATAGGATACCAATAGACCTAATCAAATGGGAAGTTCACCAAGACACATCATATTCAAAACATATAACAGAGATATCAAGGATAGCTTACTAAAAGCTGTACAAGAGAAACACAAAGTCATCTTCATAGGCAAATCAATGGGGATCACATCTGATTTCTCAGCTCAGACCCTGAATCTGAGAAGAGCCTGGAATGAAATATTCCAATCCTTAAAAGAACACAACTTTTAGCCAAGATTACTATACCCAGCAATACTCAACTTCAAATTTGAAGGGGAAATAAACCATTCCATGATAACAACAAATCTGCATGATTCATGAACAGAAAGGCAGCAGTACAAAGAACACACAAGGATAGAGTCTGACTAGAGGAATAAGTGAACAATTCACATAATCCACAAACAGAGAAAACTCAATAAAAGTTCACTCTACTAAAAGATAATCAAGTCAGCATATAATACACCAAAAAAATTGTGATGGTAGTGAACCACAGCAATATAGTTATTCTAACTCTGAGCATAAATGATCTTGATGCCCTAATCAAAGTATGTATGTTAACAGACTGGATCTAAAAACAAAATCCAGCTCTTTGAGTCCTGCTGGCAGGTGCTCAGGACACCACCAGTAGCAGCCCCCACCTGCTTGACACTCAGGGTGCCTGTCAGGGTTCTTTGAGCCAGGCAAGCAGGCCCTCAGATCATCACCAGTAGGACCACCATGTCTAAAGCAGCACCTGCTCAGGACCAACTGGAAGAGGTTCTCAGGACAACCCAGGTTCAGATCTGCAACCTTCAGGCTGGAACCAAAAGTTGGAGCAAAACAAGGACCCATACAGAAATAGTAGCTGGAAGAGAGTGATCATCAAAGAGGTGGTGGCTTATCTGACCCTTTGACTTGAAAGGATAAACCACCTAGAGAACTGCCTACCTTCCCTGCAGGAAATCTCAATTCAGAGATACAGAAGAAGCTCTTAAAAAATGAAGAATCAAACCAGGAGAGGTTCCCCTCAGACCCACAACTCCTAGATAAAGGATACCACGGATAGGGACCAAGGTGAAAAACCTTGAGAATATCATCAATGATCAGATTACTACTAAAATGAAAATATAATGAAGGGACTAAGTGAGAAAACTCAAGAGATAAAAAACTCTATTATCAAAGAAATAGACATACTCAAAAAGGAAGTAACAGAGCTAAAATCTGCAGTCAATGACATGAGAGGAACATTGAAACAATTTAATAATAGACTAGCTTCCATAGAAAGCAGAACCTCAGCTCTTGAAGAAAAAACTTATGACAATGAAGACAGGCTGAGCAAGTTTGAGTGGAGAGATGAGAAAAAAGAAAAACAACTCACAGAACATAAACAGAATTTTAAAAATGTCTGGGGTGAAATGAGAAGAAACAATAAAAGAGTAATTGGGATACAGGAAGAAATCAAAATAAAAATGAATAGGATAAGGAACATTCTGAAGGAAAGAGTTAAAGAAAACTTTGCCATATAAAAATTAGAGTCAGATATGCTCATTCAGGAAGCTTATAGGACACCCAATAGGCCTAATCAAATGAGAAGCTCACCAAGACGCATCAAATTCAAAGTGTACAGCAGGGAAATCAAGGAAAGCATGTTGAAAGCAGCAAGGGAGAAACACCAAATCATATTCAGAGGCGAACCAATAAGAGTCACATTTGACTTTTCAGCTCTAACTCTGGAAGTGAGAAGATCATGGAATAAGATCTTTCAATGCCTGAATGAACACAAGATGCAGCCAAGAATACTATTCTCAGCAAAACTCACCTTCAACTTTCAAGGGGAAATATAATAATAATATAATATAATAATTTTTCTTTTTTTCTTTTTTTTTAGAGAGAGGGACAGTGAGAGAGAGAGAAAGAGAGAAACAATTTTTATTTAGTTTTTCATGTGCCTTTCATTGCTCTGAGACTTCATTAGGTATGTAGTGCTGGGGTTTGAACTTGTGTACTCACACATGCCAGGCAAGTGCTATAACAACTGAGCCACTGCTCCAGTCCAGAACTTTTCATGATAAGAACAAACTTGCAACATTCATGAACAGAAAGCCAGCATTACAAAGAATTTTCAAAGATAAACTCCAGATTGAAGAACAAGCTAACATTCTTCAAAACTCACAAACAGGAAATTCAATAAAGGCACATGCTATCAATAGACAACTAAGGTCAGCACAGAACTTACTAATAAAACACAATGATTGTGAACCACAACCACATAACTATTCTAATACTGAATGTGCATGTTCTCAACACACTAATTAAAAGATAGTTAACAGGAGATTGGATCAAAAAACAAAATCCAACAATATGCTGTGTACAGACAACCCACCTAACAGCCAATGACACCCACAGATTAAAGGTGAAAGGATGGAAAAAAATGTACCAGGCATATAGCCAGGAAAGCAAGCTGGAATTGCAATTCTTACATCCAACAAAGTGGATTTCAAATATAAATTAATCAAAAGAGATGAAGAAGGCTACTACATCCTAGTAAAGGAAACAGTACAACAGGAAGTTATAACCATAGTAAATATATACTCTCCAAACCCCATACCCCCAAATATGTGGAAAAATTACTTCAAGACATAAAACCACTTGTAGACCTCAAAGCAATAGTGCAGGGAGATATTAACACTCCTCTATCACCAATAGACACATCATCAAAGCAAAAATGCAATAGAGAGATCTCCATTCTGAACAACACCATAAATCAAACAGACTTAACAGACATCTACAGAATATTCCACCCCAAATTGGCAGAGTATACCTTCTCAGCAGCACATGAATTTCTCCAAAATAGACAATATTCTAGTTCACAAAGGAAATCTCAGCAAATATAAAAAAGAAGATTTTATTCCATGTATCCTATCAGATCATGATGCCATGACCATAATAATTAATAATAAGAACCATTGCAGAAAATACACACACATGTGGAGATTGAATAATAGCCTATTAAATGAAGAATGGATCCAAGAAGACAAGAGAACAGTAATGAAAGGATTCTTGTAAGATAATGAGAATGAAGACACATCATATCAAAACCTCTGGAACAGCATGAAAGCATTCTTAATGGGAAAATTTATTGCACTGAGTGTCCACGTTAAGAATCAAATAAGCTTATGCTCCTACTCAAATTTCTAAGAAAGGAAGAACAGTCTATTCCCCAAGTCAGCAGAAGTCAGGAAATACTTAAGATCAAAGCTAAAATAAATGAAATAAATGAAATTGAGAATAAAAAAGAAAACCAATTAAAAGAATCAACAAAACAAAGAACTGGTTCTTTGAAAAAATAAATAAAATTGACAGGCCTCCAGCTAATGAAACTAAAATAGAGAATCAAAACAAATCAACAAAATCACCAACAAGAAGGGGGTGATCACCACTGACCCCATTGAAGTCAAAGGGATTATCAGAACATATTTTGAAAAACTATACTTCTCTAAATCAGATAATCTGGATGACATGGACAAATTTCTAGACACATACAACACCCCCAAATTGACACAGGATGAAATTGAATCCTAAACAGTCTATTAACAGGCACCAAATTCTATACAGTAATTAAAAGTCTTCCAAAGAAGAGAAGCTCAGGACTTGATGGATTCCCTGCTGAGTTTTACCACAACTTTGAAGAAGAGCTAACACTTCTCCTATTAAGCTATTTGAATAATTTAAACAAGAAGGAACTCTCCCAAACATGTTTTATGAAGCAACCATAACTCTGATACCAAAGTCTGACAAAGACACATGAAAAAAAAAAGAAAGAAAGAAAGAAAAGAAAACTACAGATCAATATCCCTCATGAACATCAATGCAAAAATCCTTAATAAGGTTTTCAGAAACTGCATTCCAAAAACACATTTAGAAGGTAATTCATCATGATCAAGTGGGCTTCATTCCAGGAATGCAAGAGTGGTTCAACATATGAAAATCAATAAATATGATTAGTTAGTTAAAGAGAATTAGGTACAAAAATGATATGATCATCTTAATAGATGCAGAAAAGGTCCTTAATAAAATCCAGCACCCATTTCTGCTCAAAATTCTAGAGAAAATATGGATCAAAGGAACTTACCTTAACTTTGTGAAGGCTATGTATATCAAACCCTCAGATAGTATAATACTAAATGGAGAAAAGATGAATGCATTTACACTAAACATGGGAACAATACAAGGCTGCCCACTCTCGTGACTTTCATTCAGTATAGTTCTCAAGACCGTGGCTGAAGCAATCAGGCAAGAGAAGGGAATCAAATTGATAAGAATAGAAAGGGAGGAAGTCAAACAATCCCATTTTTTCTGATGACATGACCCTATATCTGAAAGATCGAGAAAAATCCATCAGAAAACTGCTAGAGCCAATAAACAGATTTGGCAAAGTAGGAGCCTTCAAGATCAATACCCATAAATCAACAGCTTTCCTATTTACCAACAATATTAGGGCAAAAAATAAAGAAAAAAGAAACAAAGAAAGAAATCAGGAAATCAGTCCCATTCACAATATCTTCTAAAAGAATAAAATACTTGGAAATTACTCTAATAAAAGAAGTGAAAGACTTCTGTAAGCAAAAATATTGAACACTGACAACAGAAATTGCAGAAGACCTGAGAAGATGGAAAGATGTTCCATGTTCTTGGTTAGCCAGAATTAATATAATTAAAATAGCCATTCTGCCAAAAGCACTGTATAGATTCAATGTAATCTCATCCCCATCAAGATTCCAGATATAGAAAAAACAATTCTCAAATTCATATGGAACAACAAGAAACTCAGAAGAGTGAAAACATTACTAAGCAATAAAGATGAAACAGGTGATTTTGCAATACCATATCTAAAATTATACTATAGAGCTGTAGTATTAAACACACACATGGCACTGGTATCAAAATAGAAGCAAAGACCAATGGAATAGAACAGAATAGAAGACTCTGAGACAAACCCACAAATCTTTAAACATCTGATCTTTGACAAAGGGATTCAAAATATAGGCAAGGTTGTCCACTCTCACCAATTTTATTTAATAAAGTCCTCGAAACCTTTGCTAGATCAATTAGACAAGAGAAGGATATTAAAGTGATACAATTAGGAAAATGGGAAGTTAAACTATCATTTGCTGACAATATGATACTATATCAAGAAGATCAAAAAAGAAAGAAAGAAACTCCAAGAGCTAATAAATGGATTTAGCAAAGTGGTAGGATATAAGATCAGTAAACAGAAATCAATGGCTTTCCTATACTCTATCAATAATTTGTCAGGAAAAAAACATCAGGAAATCCATCCCATTTATATTAACCTTAAAAAGAAAAAAAAAAATACTTGAGAATTCATCTAACAAGAGAAGTAAAAGACCTTTACAATGAAAATTATAAAGCAATGAAGAAAGAAATTGTAAGATCTCAGAAGATGGAAAGACATTCCATGTTAGGGAATGTAATTAAAATATCCATTCTGTTAAAAGCAGTGAATAGATTCAACACAATCCTCATGGAGATGCCAGTGTCATTCTTCACATATATAAAAAATTCAATTCTCAAATGTGTTTTGAACAAGTAACCCAGAATAGTCAAAACATACTAAGCAAAACAAAACAAAAACAAACACTAAAACAAAAACAAAACCCAGCAAGAGGTATTGCAATATCTGACCTGAAATTATACTATATATCTGTAGTAACAAAAACAGCATGGTACTGGTATCAAAATAGGCATGAAGACCAATGGAATAGAATAGGAGACACTGAGACAAACCTGACAATCTTTAACCATGTGATATTTGACAAAGAAGGAAAAAATATAGCTTGAAGGAAACATATCCTGTTCACAAAATGATGCTAGATAAACTAGACAGCCATATGTAAAAAAATGAAATTATATCCTTATAGCTCACACCGCACAAAATTCAAATAAAAATGGATTAAAGATTTAGGAATTAAATGAGCAACATTGCAACTGTTAGAAGAAAAAGTAGGATCAACACTCCATATCAGAGTGTATTTAGAAGACTCTCATAGTGAAAGAATTAAAACTAAGAATCAATGTGTGGGATGCCACTAAACTAAGAAGCTTCTGCACAGCTAAGGAACTAGGCAAGAGCATCAAGAAAGAACCTACAGAAAGGGAGAAAATCATGGCCTGCTACAACTCTGACAGGGGACTTTACTTTGTATCTAGAGTATACAAAGAACTAAAAAAAAAATCAATACCCAAACGACAAACAGACAAACAATCCAATCAATAAATGGGCAATGAAACTAAACAAACTTCTCAACAGAGGAAGTTCAAAAAGCCAAAAAAAACCCCAAAAAACAAAACAAAAAAAAACAAAAAAAAAAAAAAACAAAAAAAGCCTATATGTTCTTTATCACTAATAATGAGAGAAATGGAAATAAAAAAAATTAAGATTTCATCTCCAGTAAGAATAGCAAAGATGAAAAATACAAACAAGAACAGTTGATGGGAAGGTTGTGGGGAGAAAGGAGCTCTACCACCCTATTGTTTGAACTGCAAACTGTTTCAGTCACTCTGCAAAGCAGTATGGAAAATACTCAAAAAATTAGGGATGGAACCACTATAGGACTCAGCTAGCCCACTCCTGGGTATTTTCCCATAAATGCTAGAATTAGCATATTATAAAGACACAGCTGCATCAGTGTTTATAGACACTCAATTTCTCAATTTACAATAGATAAATTATGGATTTAACCCAAATATCCCTCACTGGATGAATGGATTGATCCAAAATCTGTGATATATATATATATATATATATACACACACACATACATACACACACACACAATGGAGTTCTACTCAGTTATTAGGACAATATCATGAGTTTTGCAGGTAAATGGACAGAAATGGATAAAATCATGCTGAGCAAAATATGCTAATCTCTGAGACTTAAAGGTCAAATGTTTTCTCTTATTTACATAAACTACAGGAAAAATAATAATCGGATGAAATTAGATGAGATTACTTACTGGACACACCAATTTGAAGTATCATATGCGTTGGGGGAAACTATATCTAAGAGGGGGAAAAGTGTGGGGAGAGAAGAAAGAGAGGGGAGATGGAAGGAAAACGGGTGCTATTAATTTTGTATGGTATACTTGACTCCTCTGAGAAGTCAAGTAATACTCATGCAGGCATTAAATCTTGAATATTCAAAAATTAATATACATGTGTATGGGCACTTATATATGTGAAAGGGGGAAATTAAATTGGAGAAAGGAGAGCAGGCATTGGGTTGGGGGGCAGAGATACTGGATATGATTCAGGTTTAAATTGCATTATCATTACATTTGCATATATGAATGTGTAGAAACCACTTCCTTCAATATATAAGAATATGCTGAACTAAGAATAAATTAACTAAAAACATGATATAGCAAACAAAGGAATAACTGAAAAAAATCCACAAAACTAAGTTGATTTTTTGACAACATAAAATTGACAAATCTGAAATTAGTCTAATCAAGAAAAAAGAAAATTTAATAAAATTATAAATTAAGCAGAGAACATTGTAATTTATTACACAAGAAATATGAAGGATCATAAGAGAGTAGTGTAAGCAAGTATATGACAGCAAATTGGATAACTTAAGGAAATGGACAGATTTCTAGAAGTAAATAATTAACCAAGACTGAATAAGTATTGAATAATCATGAAGACACAGAAAATATAAACAGACAAATAATGAATGAGGAAATTGACTCAGTAATCAAAAATCTTCCAGCAAAAAAAAAATTCAAGACCAAATAGTTTATCTGGTAAATTATACTAAATTATTCAAGGTTTAATACTCAAGATTTAATACCAATTTTTTTACCAATTCTTCCAAAATTTTTTTGAAGAAGAAGGAACATGAACCAAGTTCAAGTGCATTTTTAAAAAATTCTACATGATGACCAAATGGGATTGACCTTGGACTGAAAGATGAAGAAACATTATGCAAATCAGTAAGCATGATAGACTATATTAACAGAATGAATAACAAGAACGATATGATCATCTCCTTAGTTCAGAAAAAAGATTTGCAAGATTCAACATTATTTCATAGTAAAAGTGCTGAATAAATTAGGTACAGAAGAAATGTACCCTAACCCAATAAATGCTGTACAGGAAAAGACCACACATAACATCAGACTCAAAGGTAAAACACTAAAAGTTTTTCCTCTAAGATCAAGACCAGGATGGCCACTTTGGAGCTTTCTCTTGGACATAATACTGGGAGTCTTAGCCAATGACATATTTTAGGACATTTTATGGTATAAGTGGTAATATATGTAGGTAATGTAGCACATGGTGGGATATAAAGTAAGAGTTTTATTTAAAAATATTATTGTTGCTTTTACTGATCCTGCCTCTCATTTCCCCTTTAGATTTTTATTATTTTCCTCACTCTATCAGTCCAAGCATGTATTCATCATGTGTTCCTCATTCAACAAATGCTTATTATGGACTTGTAATTGACAGGCATTCAGATGGACATTGCTGATAATGAGTAATTCAGACAATTTTCCATCATAAAGTTCCCAGGCAAGTAAAGGAGACAGCTATGTAAAGCATCAATTATGACAACATATGATCCAGAGGGAAAATAAAGAGAAGCAAAGTTAAGAGGCAATGCCCCATCTGTACCATGAGAAATTGACTAAAAATTTTAAACTTCAACATAATTATCAACAATTTCAGAAAGAACAAGTATAGAAAACAGCAAACTATTTCAAAGACTATAGTTACTGATCCAACTATATCAATAACTGTTTTAAATGTCAATTGTCTAAGGACACAAATTAAAATACAGGGATTGTTGGCATAGAAAAAAAAAAAAGAAGAAGGAAAGTACTAGACATGGTAGCCCATGTGTGTAATTCCAGTTAATTCTGAGACAGAAGCAGGAAGATAACAATTGTTCCAGGCTACTTTGGACAGTTTAGAAAAACTCTGTTTCAAAACAAAATAAAAAATATAGGACTGGCTATGCAGTTCAATGGGAGAGTACATACCTAGCATGCACAAAGCTCTGGGTCCAATTCCTAGTACTGAAAAATTGTAGAGAACAAAACAATAAGGTATGTCGATAAGAAAGCCACTACTTTAACTATAAAGAGTGATAAATTAAAAGGAGAGAGAGAGAGATGGAGAGAGAAAGAAATTTGAGGAAATTAGGCTAAATGAAATAAGCCAATCAAAAACAAAGAAAATAAACATTTCATGATTCCACTTTTTCAAGTATCCAAAATCCATGGGAATCCCTGGGGGGAAAACCATGACATGGCATTAGCCTTGGTGAACTTTGTGAATATTCACTTGTTCTTGATAGTTTGATAATGATTCCTCCTCATTTGTAATTCCATATTCAACTAATAAAAAAAAAAGCTTATTAGGGAAAAAGAAGAACATTACATAATAATAAAATCTTCTAAAAGGCATAAGAACTTTAGACATTATAGGCACTTCACAGTAAAACGTCAAAGTACATGAGAGAAAAGCTGGTAGGTTTGAAAGGAGAAATAGACAAATTATTAAAGTTGCAGATGTCAACACACCTTTGTCAATAATTGACAGACCAAGCAGGCATAAAATCAGTAAGGATATAAATGGCCTACTACACTATAAATCAACTAGATATAACTGACATCTATAGAATACTCCCGCCAAAGCCAGAGGAACAGTCTTCTCAAGCTCAAATGAAGCATTCAGAAGACAGACCACATTCTGGGCCAAAAAGCATACATTAACAAATGTAAAATGACAGACATCATTCCATGTATATTCTCACATTACAGAAGAGTTAATTTAGGTATCAAGAAAAGAAAGCTAGGTGGAAAATCCCAAACTACTTGGAACTTAAGCAACACACACACTTTTTTTTCTTTTGTAATGGACAATTTTGTTAACATATTTTACCTTCATATAATAGTCTAATCACATGGAAACTATGTAAAAATATTGTTTTTCTTTTACCCTGCAAATACTAAATTGGTATCTGGATTCAAAAGGATTCTACATTGACTTGCATGTACATTGAAGTTTTGGTGGAGATGGACATTCTGCAGTTCTCAAGAACTCCAGGGTTACATTGATGTCACTAGTCTACAAACCACAGCCACCTCTATGTCATCTCCCTACTCTCTTAAGGTCATGTCATTCTTTCCCTCCCCCCAACTGTTTCCTGCATTACCAACAATGGTCATTTTAAAGCATTAATCTCATATTAGATATCTAAAGACATAAAAATAGTTCTTAGTCCTGTATCTTTTTTATTTTTTTGTTGGTACGTCATAAGAGATTCATCATTACACATTCGTACATGCACACAATATGATAATGTAATTTGAACCTGAACTTTACCCAGGAATCTGTTGCTACCCAGGCGTCCCTGGGTAGCGGTTGAGGCGATCCCAACCAGCCCGATCGTCCCCGGTGGGGACCGAATCAGGAGATGAGTGCTGACGGCTGGAACTCCGGGTCCCCCCCCTCCGGGGACCCCTTCCCTTCCAGCCTGGGAAATGAGGCAACCACACACAGAGGATGGCAGCCCAGAATCCATTTATTACTAAGGCACACGGGTTTTTATAGGGAGGGGGACAGCCAAGGAATCAATAATCCTTCTAAGGGAGTTGCCAGGGGTTATGCAGATTTTGAGTACACACAAACAACTAGGGAACAGCCTGTGATTAGCACATTCCAATCCACCCTAATCTTCTTTTTGCATAACTATTAGCAAGCTTAACAAAGTAGACCTAGCAGCCCTTCCTGAAAGAACTTATACAAATAGTAACAAGATCACTCCCGGGCAGCTGATGAAATGGAGTGAAGGTCAGACCCCAACAGGAATCTCCCCCCTCCTTGCCCATTCCCAGGTTTGACATTTCCACTGTATCCCCCTCAGTTATAAACTTACATATACAAACATAATTTTTTCACTTTTGTAGCCCTATTTGCCTTCATGGGTATTATTTAGCTTCTCGGGGGAATAGAGTATACCAAACAATATTTATGATATTTATACCCCACTTTTCTCTCCCTATCCTCACCCAGCTTCAGTCTCCCCCAATCAGTTAGTATAAGAAGAGTCTCAGGAGAAATTTTACATTCTAAACAAAATGAAAATACTATAAAACTTTTCAAAATTTGTGACATGTATTTCAAACAGGGCTTAGAGAGATATCTGTAGCATTAAAATGTACATACTAGCAAACAAAATGGATCCAAGTTAAATAAGCTTAACTTTTACTTTAGCAAACTAAAGAAAGGAGAACAAATTAATCTATACTCAGAAGAACAAAATAAACTTAAAAAATCAGAGCAGAAATCAATGGAATCAAAAGCAGGAGAACAATAGAGAAAATCAATTAATGAATACTGATGAATTAAAATTGATAAAATTTGAATCAATCCATCCAGGAAAAAAGAAAGAAAACAAAATGACTTATTCGGCTGACCTGTAGAACTTTAACATAAACTACACACTGAGGGCCCACTGGGTATATGAACTGAGTTGGCACCATTGCAGAGATCCACTCTCTACAAGTGTCCAAAGTAGTTTGGACTGCCAATATACTCATACCAAAGAAGGCAACAAGGATTTCAAGGGCAACCAACCATGCGTTTTGAACTCAGTGTGGTCCAGCAGCATCAGGAAAGAAGAGGAGTCACCATCACGACAGGTGAATTGAGCCTGACTAGCTGGGGGAGGATATTGACCTTGCACGGTGAGGAGAGAAGGAATGTGTTTGGAGTTCAGGCCACCCACTTAAGTTCCTCTTGTTGTTCCCTTGACCAGCTGTGGTTTGATCGGGTGCTACAACCCTGGCCTGAGAAGGAAATGGTCCCCAGGGACTCAGAATTCTTAGCAATGGGCTATGGGTCACCCCTGTGGGCAAATCTTTGAAGCCAATAGACATAATATATGAAGGTAAGAGGGAAATTTAGGTGGTGTGTAAGAATAGTGTGGACAAGCAAACATATAGGGACCTGGTACCACCTGCAGAGTTGCAAATGTCATTCATTGTATTTAACTTTCTGTCAAAGTCCTTATGGGACACTAAGGAATCTACCTGCTAAACTTGTGTGGTAACGTAAATCACATTATGACTGTTGATGATGGCCTGAAAATAGGAGGATAAAGCTGATAAGGCCTGGCTGTTTCTGCCCTGTGTAGGACTCTTGTTTACTACAGTTTGTATACTACTTCCAGTTTGCTTTCCTATTCTTATTTTGCAAACATCAGATCAACATAGTTTTAAAAATTTTCTCTGAGCAATTGTGCTCTCTCCTGCTTTATCTTTCACTAAGTTAACTTTTGCACTCTTAATCCTGTTTCACTCAGGAGGATTAAACTGGCGTATGTTTTAAAATAAATATCAAAATGCACAACACTACTAATAAAGAGAGCAGAGATACAGCAATGATAAAACAACAACAAAAATCCCTCCCCTTCTACATAAATGCTCTTCACTTTTTTCAGAACCTTCTGGAAAAAAAAATAAACTATCAAAGAAAGGAGAAATAAAACTAATTATTTAAATTGATAAATCTTGATCATCTTAATTCTGGTAATACAGAAAATTTCAGTAAAATACAAGAAGTAGCATTGTCTATGATATGTTTCACTAGTCACCTTTTTTTTTTTTAAGAGAGGATAGTGAGAGACAGAGAGAGAGAGAGAGGCCATCTTTTATTTAGTTTTTCATATGACTTTCATTCCTGGGACACTTGGTTGTGTACATGGTGCCGGGGTTTGAACTCGAGCACTCATGCATTCCAGGCAAGTGCCGTAGCCACTGAGCCACCACTCCAGCCCCCTAGTCACTTTTTCTTAAACACATCATTTCTGTTCTTTGCTAAGTAAATTTTCCTGGCACAAATTAGGAGTTTGTTTTGAGATGAGCCTTTATCTCCCAAATAGAACTGTGCAAATGAAATGAAAACATTATGTTAAACACTTAACATATTAACAAAAGTTCAATTTAAATATAAAATTTTCAGTGGTATACTAATTTTTTATCTCCATCATTAATGTTGTCATAGGGCCATCATTGTCACTATCAGTCTATGGGATTCTCTTTGAGTTGGGTACTTTGTGCTTCTGTAAATGCCTCTGGGTGCATGAATACGGTTCAGTACAATAGTGCAAGCAGAAACTGATTGGAACTCAGTCATTTGGAAGAATATCTGTTATTTTCTTCCAGTTCTGTGCTTCATTCCCTGAGTGCTTTCCAATTCCCTCTTCAGTCTATGGGTTTCACTCTCTGACCTCAAAGCTTCCTTCAAATGCACAATTTTCCCTGGGAGGACCTGAACTTGAACTCACCATGCTGGGTGTTACTAGATCATAAATTAATTGCTCTTAAGTGAGTAGTGAATCTGGGCAGTCACTTTCCTGAGATTAGGCATTAGATTGGTGGAAACTTTTTATTTAGACTCTGGTACAGTGTTTCTCTTCTCTTTCATCCTATCAATTTCAAGCTAATCAAACATCATGATTAAATTTATCATTTTTCATCAGAGAATACCTAATCCTTAAAATTTTACTGCTATGTTTATATGCCTTTTACAATTCACAGGCCCATTTCTATATGTTTTTCCTGCCTCTTTGATCATCCCCTTATTGCTAATATTTTTGTGACCATTGAAAGATATAAAAGTGTCCCCCAAAAAAACATTTTGGCATTTAGAGTTTTCAAATAAACAAACCTATTAAGGCTCGTCTCATATATTTTATTTGTAAAGATAATTTATTCCATTCTGAATTTTCTCCCTGCAGCAGCTATCTGCACTGCTTCCCCAGAATACATATTTTATTATAGCCATATATCTTTGACCACTTTAAGTTCCTCCCATCTTAGAAATAAAATTTTTCATTGTGATGCCCACCCGATGAAATATTTCCCACCAGAAATATATTTACCCAGGTTGTATTAGAAAGGTAAATTTTGTCATATTGCAGACCATAAGAGATACTAGCAGCAGTAAATTTGTGTCAAGAAGCAGCAGGGTTTTTTTGTGTGTGTGTGCATGTGCTAAATGGTTGTATATATGTTAGGATATCTCATTTTGTTAGTTATTGTCTATCCCTTTATAGTTATACAGAATAATATTTTTAAGAGAAGGATTATATATATATGTGGTGTATGTAGAGCCAAAATAGACTTCAATAGACACTCCTTTGCCCCTTTAAATAAAGATTCACATAGAGAGTGAACAAATTCTAGTTGGGGTCAGCCATTAGTTACCATGAAACTTCCTTTGGGTTGATTGGTTCTTAGTCTTCCTCTGACAGTCTTTATAAAAGACCTGACAGATATTTTTTTTAAATATACATGAAATTAATAGTTCTGATTTTAAATAATCAGATAATATTTGCTTTCATTACATTTTTATGTTACAACATAACTCCTATGACTAGGATCTTTTTTGGAGTTATTTAAAATTCAGCAATGTTTTACTGTAAGCTATTGATTACTAGAAATTGTTGTAAGTTAATTATAATTTGCTTTGAAACCTTTATGCACGTGATTCCTTTGTCCGTCAAGTGTTGTCATATTTTGGTGGGAAATATTTTTGTGATAGGCATTTTCTATATAAAATCAACATTTTCTGAGCTTACAGTCTTCCCTTATTCTTAACTACTGTTTTCAAAAATTTCACATCTTCCACATATTGCAGTATCAGGTCCTTAAATTTACCAGGGAAATTGGAAACTACTGTTACTCACCAAGATAAGGTAAGCTGGAAAGACAATCACAATATTTTTTTTGCAAAGCAACAGAAATAGTCATATCCCAAATAATTACAAATTTAAAAAATAAGAGAAGCCTATAGTTATGGTCTAAAGATGTGGTGTCACCCAAATGCTCATGTGTGAGGACAATGCAAGAAAGTTCAGAGGATAAATGACTGGGTTATGAGATCTTTAAACTAAACAATGCATTGATCAACTGATCGGGATTACCTGGGTGGTAACTGTAGGCAGGTAGGCTGTGGCTGGAGGAGGTGGGTCACTGGGGGCATGTCTTTGGGGTTTATATTTTGTCCGTGGTGAGCAGAGTTTTCTCTTTTTCCTGTCATGCCTTTCCTTGAGCTTCTTTCCTCCTCCATGCCCTTTTGTCTTGATGTTTTGCCTTCGCTGTTACACTGAGCAATGGAGTGGGCCATCTATGGTCTGAGACCCCTGAAACTATGAATGCCAAATAAAAATTTCCTCCTCTAAGGTTGTTCTTGTGAGCTCTTTTGGTCACAGCAATAAAAAAGCTGACTAAAACATCTACCTACTTTGTGATTTAATATAATAGAGTGGTCTGATCAGGCAATCACAATATTATTTTTAAAATTCAACATTGGTAATTGTTTTTAAAGAAAAACACATGTAAGGATGTGGTATTCCAGTTTGGAGAATATAGATATCTGTTGAGATAGATTTAATTGTCCTCAACAAATGTTACTTCTTCTTGAAATAAATAAATTCTCATTGTGTGGAGATAAGTCTCAAACCAATGGGTTTACAAAGATCCATACCAAACCACCAGAAAGGACAAGAAAACCATTAAATTAAGTCAGGAATGAATTATATTATTGTGTTCCTCATCTGTGTGTCTCTGAGCAAAAATGTAATGCCACAGTCAATTTTTTAATTTTTAGAGTCCATATATTAGGTAGCCCATAGCTTAACTATGTTGCAGTTAGATTTCCCATCTCTGTCAAAACTCCATGGGAGGTCTCCATAAGATAGTCTCCTCTCTATAAGAAAGATTCAGTACTAAGAATAGAGTTTCAGACTTATAAACGTTGCATTCCCACCAAACTGGCCCACTGAACTCTGATTCTATCCGTATCTGTGGAGCCCTATCTGGAATGAAAGATCCCAAATGTTAAGTGCAATTTTTAGTGAATGGTGAGATTTGAAAATCATGTATTTTTCCCTTTTTATTTTTTGAACTTTCTCATAAACACACACACACACACACACACACACACACACACACACACACACTGTGTGTGTGTAATTTCCTCTTTGACAAACTAGAAAGAGAGAGAAATCCTACAATTCCTCCAAGGATCACATTCTTTGTTTATTGCTTTGTAAATATTTGTATTTTTGGGCTAGAATGGTGGCTCAGCAGTTGCAGCACTTGCCTGGCATGCATGAGGACACGGGTTTGAACCACAGCACCAAGTACACAACTGAGTGTGAAAGCCAGATGAAAAATAAATACAATTGATGCTCTCTCTCTCTCTCTCAATGTACCTCTCTCTTTAAAAAAAAGTAGACTTTTTATCAGCTGATTTCAGATCAGAATTCCACAGACTTCATTTCATCCCCCATTAATCAAATAGAAACAGAATAGTATGCTGTGTGTGTGTGAGAGAGAGAGAGAGAGAGAGAGAGAGAGTGCCAGAGTGAGAGAGGGAGGGGAATAGTGATGGAGAGATTTTTTATTTATTTATCATTTCATGAAACAGAAAGATTTAACAACCTGAATATTTGCTGTGGCCCTTTGGGGAGTGTTTTACTCCCATGTGTTTTGGATTTATGTTAGTTTTTGCTAGGTATGTTATTATTCTACTTTCCCACAGTTGACTTCAGAAATTGAGTATCAACACCTTTAGAATCCATCTTAGCAAAGCACTTTAGGTATCCTGTAAAAATCTGCCACAGAGGGCTGTCAAGGGAAAGCCTACTAACACAAATCTATAAATTCTCATAAAAACCCATAGGATGACTTATAGGACTTCTGTGTCTTGACCCCTGCCTACTGCTCTAACATCATCTTCAATGACTGCACTTTATTTTACTGTTCTTGCATCAGAAAAGTCTAAGGAGAGGTTATGTGAAAAGTTTATAATTTCTGCAAGTGTTGTGGAATTTCCAAACAATGGATGATATAAAATCTTCTTAGAGCTTCTTCAATTTTTCTGATTCACAATTAGCCTGATGTTGTAGAAGGAAAGTTGAATGAAGACCTTGCAGAGCTAGGTATTTTTCTATCAGAAAATGCCTGAGTCGTCTTTCATTGTTTTTAGGCACCCTGTACTTTGAGTAATTTACCTATAAAATGGAGCAAAATCAAAGGTATCAGTTCTTAGATCTCTTTTAACCTCCAAAGTCTATAATTTCTGTAAGTCACTGTTTATTCATATATTTTCCCATAAAGATCAGGTACAACAATTTAGTTCAAAATACTTAAGAAATTTACTTCCTGACGTTACTAGAATACCAACTTTCACCTCCCTCATCATCTCTTCAAAGTTCCAGGCTTCATTTTTTGGTGCATCTTCTTCTTTTGAAAGATTACCAGGTATTAAATAGGCTTTGTAAAATCATTAGTGCCTAATTGAAACTTTCTCCTTGTACCAATTAGAATAAATGAAAGGACATTGAAATAGAAGAGATTGGAAGTGTGCAGCTATCCAAACAATGCACTGTTGGGACAAAATATACACTTATTCATGGAGTCCTCCAGGATTGCAACCAATGAATAAATGAGGTCTTCCCTAGCCATGCTTTGATGATAATAATAATAATAATAATAATAATAAATAGTAAAAATTCTGTGTTCAAGCTTGAAATGACTAAGCTCTGATTTTTCATGAGTTTTCAAAATACCTAGTTGATTTATTCCATACAAGATCATCTGAAAAATAAAACGTAGCAACAAAGCTTTTTTCATATATTCTAGAAACTTGTAGTGATTTAATTCATGAAGACAAGATTTGAGGTGACATCTTTATGTTACCATAGAAACTTTTAGGGGCTTTTCTACATTTTCCAATCTGTCATTTACCAATGTGTCTTTACCATATCGATTGGGTGCTGGAATAAGACATTTTATCAAAAAACTCGAAACTCCAATTTTGTTGTCACCCAAGGGCCAGGATTTGCCTGAATGACTTTGCCTTATGCAGACTTCCCTGTCAGAACTGACATTTGTGATTTTGACGTAAGGTACAGATAGACTCATTCCTCAGGGACATGAAGGGACCTTTATCAACCAGTTACTGGGAGCCAAAAGGCCAGCTTGGAACCAAGCAAAAAGCGACGCATGTGCTTCCAGGGACATAGAACTGAGCATCCAACGTTCCCTGTAATTTTTCTGGTCATGAGTCTGTCAGTTGAGGCTGCCATAACAAAATGCCACCCACTGGCTTAAAATACAGATATTTACTTCTCAGAATTCTGAATGCTAGGCTCTCCAAGATCAAGGTGCTCACAGATTCCATTCCTTGAGATGTCTTGCTTCCTGATTTACAGGTAGGATGTTTTCTTGTTGCATTCTCAAATGATACAGAAAGCAGTCGTCTCTCTTGTGTCTGCACTTATAAGGGCAGTCACGAGGGCTCCAATTTTATAATTAGTACTCAGAAGCTCCACCTCCAAATGTCATCACTATTGGTGAGGTTTCTGCCAAGAAAGAGAATTAATGTGTGTATATCCACACATGCACACACATACACACACACACACACACACACACACACACACACGAAGAGATTTACTATGGGAATTGGCTCACGTGACTGAGATCCCATAATATGCTCCCTTGCAGGCTGGAGAAGTAGGAAAGTCAATGGAGCAATTCACTTCAAATCAAAAGTCTTAGAGAAAAGGAGTGCAAGGGCACACCCTAGCATCCAAAGCCCTGGGAATTAGGAACTTCAAAATCTGAGGGCAGGAGATAAAGGTTCCAGCTCAGAGAGAGAAAGAATTTTCTTTTCCTCTGTGTTGTTCTATGCTGACCTCAAGGGGTTCTGCCTGCTGCCCACATTGGTGAGAGTAGATCTTCTATTCACAGTCTACTGATTCAAAAGCTAATTTATTCCCGATGCACCTTCACAGACACACCCCAAAAAAGTGTCCTCTAGTCATGTGCACATACCCTACCTAGCCAGTCAAGTTGACACAGAATTTACTGTCATATCACAGGGCGGTTGGCAGTTTAGAATTTTAGCCTATGAATCATGTAGGGACACACACTTTTTGTCCATAGCACTGTGATTCTCCATGGAAATGCTCAGTCCTCTCTCACATAAGCCAGATGCCCAAGGAACCAAGCCAAAGGGCTCCTTCAGAAATTCTCAATTTCATGTCCCCTATTCATTAAGAATCATGTGATCCTATTCTTATGTTTTTCTGTCATGTTGTTCAGTGCTTAATGTGTGAGACATAGTTTATGAACTGGAACAAGCCATCTAATTTTTAACTCTCTAAGGATGTTTTTGAAGGTAGTATCATTTGCAGAATGACCAAGAGCTATAGGAGAAGGTTTGGATAGGTGTTTAATTTCTGGGGTCCCCTTTGCTTATTTTGCAGTTATAGTATGGATGTGTGGCTTCAATTTTGGTATGTTAGTGGCCAGTTTCGAAAAGATTCATGCAAGACTGATGTCAATTATATTGACCTTAATGGTAAACTTTACGGTGCATGGGCAGTGAAATGTGAGGTAAATCTGCTGACAAGCTCTGGGAAAGGATTTTGCCTCTTTACAAAATGTATATGGAATAATTTTTCTCATGTAAAGATATTACAGTAAGACATGAATGAAGGATGGTAGTTACCACCTTGAGGACATAAAATTACCAAGCTAGACAGAACAGGTGTGCTCTGGATGGCCTGGCAGAAAGAGCAGGGAAGTTAGGATTCCTGATGACAATGATTATTTCCTGTACCACTTCTGGAAAGGTCACCATTAGCAATTTTGTTAAGTCCACAGACAGGGTTTTAAGTGACAGCTACATTTTTTTGCCAAATGCGTCCAAATTAATGTACCTTCCCACCCATCTCAGTTTTCACTCCAGGCTGAGTGTCAGAAAAGTGCATTACTGGTAATGCTTAGCTCTGATATTTCACATTAAATGTCAGTTTTGCTTTCATTCAGTTTTCTATTTTGTTTTCTTCTCTTTGGGGTCAGTAAATATACCTGTGACCAGAATGGTCACTTGAGTATCTCCCTCTTTCCCAGGAAGCGTAAAACTATTTCTCACAACCTTCCTTCTCAAAGAAGTAATTACTCAAATCCAGTGGAGAGTTTATGCTGTACTTAATTAGGTCACAAATCAAAGCTGATCCCAAACAAAGCCATCAGAGCCACAAGGTGATTTCTCAAAACCCCTTATACATCTTCATCTAATTATTAGTCTAAGTAATATCTGTCAATTTCTTACACAGATGGTGGTTTAAGAGCAACAAATTCCATCTGGACCAACCAGATGGACTAATGGGATTAGAGTTATAGAGATGGAAATTATGGGCTTTAGGGGGAAAAATTCCGACTTTTTAAACCTTTTTTATTATTATTTTAAATGACAGCATAGCCACTCATCCACATTAATATATGCCTTCTAATACAACAATGTTACTGTAGGGAAACCCAATTCTTACTAGTTAACTTGTCCTCAATTTAGAGTGTAAAAAATAAAAATTTCCTTTAGGAATATAATGGTATAAATTTAAAGGAAAGGGTAACATAATGTAAATTAGACATATAGTTATTTTGCATTTAGGGATTAATTATCTACTTAATTTGAGAGAGATAAATTATGTGTTGAGGTATTGAGATTTCTGTATCACTGATTTTTTTTCTTACTTTCTTTTACTCTTCTTTTCTTCCTACCTTTTTTCCTTCCTTCCTCTCTTTCTCTTTGTTTATTTTAGGTGCTAGTATAGAACTCAGGGCCTCATATATGCTGGGCAAGTGCTCTACCACTGAGTAAAACCTCACCTCAAAGACTCAAGACTTCAAATAATTATTTTAATTAGGCATTTAGCTATGTATATAAGTTTAGGGGTGCAAATATGTAAGTTAGTTTAGAACTGTGGATATTTACATATGATAGAGGTGTAGATGACTATATGTTAGTTATAAGCAATTAATTAATAAGTAATTAATAATAGTAATTAATAAATTATATATGTTAATAATTAATAGGTATTAAATACATTTTGCATCATATCCTTGAACACTTTCTGAAGAGATCTGATACTTTCATTTCTGTTCTCTAACTATAATAACTATTCTAATAAGCAAAAAGACTTTATCTGTAGTGTGCTAATAATCTTTTCTTGGAAGTTAAATGAGATTATGTCTTTGCAACACAGATCTGGTTCTATGATAGATATGATTGATCTATCATTATAGACTTTCAATTGGAAAGATTTAGGTTCAAGTCTTTAAATTCTGTATCATATTAAGTGTGTCACCTATTACACTATGTACTACAAAAAAATAACTTTGGATAATTATAAGGAGAGAATAGTATAGCAGATGAGAATACCTAGGAGGGTTTGATTGCTTTTGTGCAGAACTTTAAATTGATTTGATAAATCAAGCTCTGTTGAAGCCAAAGACATTCTGAGTTCCTTTTAAGAAAGCCACATATACATATTGAATATGGGGAGCCACTTGGGTGAAACCCAAGAACATAAGACATCCCCAACAAGGAGGAGCTAATAGAAGTCACTTCAGTTCTTATAAGACTATGAACTTTCATGAAAAAGAGTGGATTAAAAGTCTAGAACCTTGTCACATATCCTTGTCACATATTCAAACTATTATTTCAGTGGTGTTCCCTATGTTTTAGTTTCCTCATCTACATGGTGATGAGAGATATTATCCAAGTGTATTGAATTAAGACCTCTGCTGAAACTGGACTGCTAGAAAACTTGCGTAAGTCAATATCACAGCAGTAGGAAGCAAAATTTAGCTAGATGTAGGGTTAGTTGTTCTTAAGGAAAACTAAGGATGAAGGGGCACAAATGCTGAGTTTCCTGTAAGTGCCACTGGTGTCAACCCTGTATTTCTAAATACAGTACCTTATTTCATCTTTATGATAATGAATTAGAGCGAATATTAGTTTGTTTTGCCAATGTGAAACTAATAGTCACAGAAATCAAGTCACCAAACTTAAACTTATAAAGCCATTAAGTAGAAAGGTAAAGCCAGGCAGTCTACCTCCAATTTCTAAATTTATGTAAATATTTAAATATCTACTCAGAAATGAACTTGTCACCATGAAAAACTACTTGAATAGATTTTTGACCCCATTCCTATTCTTATTTTGTTGAATACTCCCATGGGGACCCAATTCTCCCCAGGTGTCTGCCACACAGGCTAAATTACACTGCAGTTCTCCTGAAGAGAAGCAACAGGTCTATAACTCTCAGACTCACAACCCAAACGGGGCTCCACAGCCTCCTGAAACAAACTCGCACCTTCCCATGATTCTGTCCACTTACCCAACTTATGATGTGCTGTGCTACCAATGAAGATTCAGATGCCATTACTCAAACTACAATCCTTGCAGTTGCACTATTGGTTAGGGAACAAAATAGAATCTATCAGTGAAGATAAATAGGATAAGAATGGGAGACATAACTCATATGTCTGATTTTATCAATGACAATCATGTAAATTTTGACCAAGAAAATGGATTTACAAACATAACTTTTTATCATTACTCAAATAATATTGTATTATGACTTCCAATCTGAATTTTGGCCCCTGGATTTCTTACTTACTTTTATAATAGATCACTTGCTTCTTTTTTTCCCTATCTCTTTCCATAATATTGTCTACATGGCTTTAAGTGTGAGATTTTTGAGAAATAAATGTTTCATATAGTTTCTCTTGAAATTCTTTAGTATTCTATGATTCACTACAAATTGAAATAGATATAGTTCACAAAATCTGTATGGGGTTTCCCTGATGAGTTTCTTCTCTTTGTCTTCCGTCCACACAGTGCCGAGCCCTTGTTGTATTTGGGTAATACAAGCTCTATCAAACTTCCTGAATTTGCATACCATTAACCCACAGAATTTGAATATTCTTTCCTTCCAATGTCAATAAATCTTTCCCATGCATAAGCACTTTGCTCAGTTGAAATATTCATGATAAAATCTGCTGCCACCAGATTTTAGGTAGTGTGTCTGTGTATGAGTGTGTGTATGTGTCCATGTGAGTTCCTAATGAGTTAAAACTGAAAAGTATACCACGTGTCTGTCCCTTGCATAGCTCCAAGCAGGTTAGGACAAACATGCTCAATAATTTGTGAATAAAGTCTGATCTGTAAGCAATGACCAGGGTTCTACAAAGGGAACACAGGCTGCCAATTGTCTCTGACAGTTTCAACTTTCTTTTTCCAGGTTTCTGTGGGAGGATGAAAGCAGGGAGCTTTCTACTATGCCATTTGGCTAGTACCACTCCAGACAGCGTGGTTATTATTTATGGAGTACATAACCTCTGCCTGTGTAACACAGATCCTTTTTTCACTATTCATTGTTATGGCTTAGCATTTGAATCATACTTTCTGTTTCTTAAGAACCTTACACTCATTGGGGGACACTATTTCACATATGCACTGCTATCTATAGAGTCTGTGAATGCCATGTTGTAATATTTCACAGAATTGTAAAACAGTTTGCCAGTAAGGAGAGATGACACTGTGAACCATGGCCAGCCATTACAATTGCCAGAGGTCATTTATCATAGATGAATAAATGTGGATAGTGCACTCTAAGAAATGCCTGCTTGGAATTTAATCATGCTAATTTTCAAAAGAACAAATATTATCAGGTTATAATGCACAGATCCTTGAGGGTAAATAAAATAACTTGATTGTATGTTTACCTATATGTGAAATTATGTCATTTGAATTATTAATTGCGTGACTGAATAACAAACAAATGTGTGAAAGTCTATTTGTTACCTATTTCTTAAAGCAAGTTGTTATACATATTGCCAAGTTCAAGGAATTTCAAGACACTTGCTTCTATTTTGTTTCACTATTCCTTGAAAGGTATCATGAAGAAAATGCTAAATTGAAATCCATTATTCCCATTAAGTAAATTTGTTTTGTAAATTCATTATAAAAACAGGAAAATTCAATGGAGTGAAAATCTATGAGAGACAGTGGAAGTTAGTATGATACCTGAAGGTTCAGTAATTCAATTCAGTAATATTTTCTGCCTGTGTTTATGCAGACAAGTTCTCTAAGACTCCAAGTTTGCTGTGATCTCTCTTTTTCACAATCTCCATTCTCCTAACTAAAAACTGTTCATCAAGCTCTTCATGGATATTAATGTGATTCTAAATTGAATGAAAGTTCCAAGTATCATAGAATCTAGGTATTTGAGTGTCACTTTAAATGTACTAGCACCCTCTAAACTGTCATCAAGAAATAATCATGTGGTACAGAGAATTAGCCATTTGACAAAGATGTGTAATGGAATCTTGATTTGTATAACCACTGTGATTTATCATATTAATACCCGATTTCTTTCCCGAAAGCTGCTGGCACGAGGAAAAAAAATCAGTGTATTCTGGTTTCCATGTCTGCAATATCATTTCCTCATTTACCTTTTCAGAAACACTTACCTGAGCACCTTAAGAAGTCAGCCAATTACTATGGGGCTAGAGCAGTGATTCGGCAGATAGGATACTTGCCTTGCATGTGTGAGACTGCAGGTTCAAACCCCAGCACCACATACTCAACAAAGTGTCAGAACAACAAAGGCCACGTGAAAAGCTTAAAAAAAATCATTCTCTCTTACTCTCTCTCTCTCTCACTGTCCCTCTCTCTTAAAAATAAATGAAGTTAGACAATTACTAGATCATTGATTTTGGAAAAGACTCAACTCACTTCATGTATTATTTTACCTGATTTTGCCTTCGTTCTTATTACACTTTGTGCCAATGTGTATTTAGAAGTATAGCCTCTCTAGCTGAAACATCTTTCTGGAAAAAGTAAACGTAGCAATATATAGCTTTTAGTCCATTGAGTTTTGAGGTCAAAAACAACTTTTTAGACATCATTATAAATCAAGTACCATTTAACAGGAATATTCTGATGAAAAAGTAGTTAGAGAAATAAGCCCAAACAGAAAAATATGATATATGTTTATTCTAACAAGTTTGCTGGTGTGATGACCATTTTCTAGAATGTACATCAAATTAGAATCATGTAATGTCATTTACACCATCAGCTAGATCTTCAAATGCCGTCAAAAGACCATGAACTTTATGTGAGTTTTGACATACATTTCAGAAGACGCTGTTTGTTTATTTATTATCATTTGTGTTAATGCCATTCTAATGCATTTATTGATAATCAACATTTTTAAATAAAACTTTTTTTGAAATATATCATTCTCAGAAATGTGCACATATCATAAGAGACTTGTAGATTATCTCAATTGACATGACCACATATTGTCACTACTTACAACATGACCAGATTGCTGAAAGCCTCCCACAGGTCCTATTCTATTATTGTGGCCCTGAATATTTCTCAATATTTTCAGTTATCCTAACTTCTACCACTGAAGGTTAGTTCCATCTATTACTGAACTTCATAGAAATGAAAAAAAAATGGATTCTAGTTTACTTCACTCTAAATTATGTAGCAATATTCATCCATCTGTTGTATCAGAGCAATGTGTTCCTTTTCAATCTCATATAAAATGTCATTATCAATGTATCAAAAATTACCCATTCAATTGTTCATGGATATTTGGCTTATTGCTAATTTGGAGCTAAAATAAATATTGCTGCTATGGACATCCTTGTAGTTTTCTTTCAGTGAAAACATACTATTGATTTAATATTTTTAGTCATTTTTCTGTCACTACAACAAAATACATGAGAAAATTAATTTCTAAACAAGGTTTATTTTGCTCAGTTTTACAGTTACTTATCCATGATGAGGCAGACTCACTGCTTTTAAGTCTCTGGTTAGGGGTACTGAATGGCAATAGTAGAGAGTATGTAGTGGAGCAAACTTCTCACTTCATTGTCCAGAAGTCAAAAGGAAAAGAAGGGGTCAGGGTCCTATAATTCCTTTTGAGGGAAAACCCCCAATGAGTAAATGGCCTCCTCTCAGGCTCCATCTTTACCCCAAAGTGCCACCAAATTGACCAAGTTTTTAATACAAGGATCTTTAAAAGGATGCTCAAAATCTAAACTATGGCATATACATAACAGTAGAATTGCTGGATTACAGGTAAGGCATATGTTCAGATTGAGGAGATATAGCTAGACTTCCAAAGACTCACAGTTGTGTAAATCTACACTTAACATAAAATGGTCAAAACACTTAAATATATATTTCTACAAAAAGATATACAAATTGACAATAAGTATTTGAAAAGATGATGACTCTCACTAATCAAAAGGGAAATCCAAATAAAACCATAATGAGTTCTTACTTAATAGCTGCTAAATAACTATAATAAAAAGAAAAAGAAATGGGTACCCTCATATATTGCTAATGAGTATATAACATGGTTCAGCCTCTATGGAAAATAGTTTGGAGTTTACTCAAAATTTAAACATAGACTAAACATATGGCCAATTAAATCTGCTACCAGGTATATTCTGTGTTCTAGGTAATGAATTGAGCATAGGTATTCAAACAAAACAGCACATACAGTAACAGCAAGACTATTTATGATAGACACATAGTTAAGTTAGCTCATATTCTCTCAACTGAAGAATGATAAACAAATTACAATATGTCTGTAAAATGGAATATCAATTCAGTCGTAGAAAAGAAATAAAATACTGATATTTGCAAGATTCAACAAATCTCAAAAATGTTACAGTAAGTGAAAGAATACAGACACAAAAAGTTTCACATTCCATATAAAATTTAGCACTAATTTCTCAATTTTCAGTTTAAAGGGTGTTTAACTTTTGTCAGTATGATAACCAATAGACTAAATTATATAGAATTGATAACTTCTCAGTATTACCTCCCCAAATATGAACACATTTAGGTATTTAATATTTTTCATTTATGTTATATACTCTACTGTTTAAAGATTTAGAATATCTTTTCTTAGATATTAGAATTCTCAGGAATTCAACTTTTTGATGCTATGGTAACAAATGGATCATTTAATTTTTTTGATATTCTATTTTTTTATTCAGAAATTTGTTGAGCAATCAAACAAGCTTATAATGAAATAATATGAGATATATATATAAATTCTGAAAATTAGATTTACCTCCCAAAAGCCCCCCCAATTACCCACCCTTATCCCTCTCCCTCTCCTTCCCAATGCAACTCTACAAATGCATTTAAAATAGCTTATTTGTTTATATAAAGGAAGGGAAAATGTCTGTATAATCTGTTTCCCAGGGAGCTTCCTACAATGGTTTATCAATATAAAGATGCCTTTCAGTTTTCTTTACAGATAGTGTTCCCACATGTACTAGAGGTTCCTAAAAACTACATGATTTTCTGTAAGTATGACAAACACCAAACCCACAGTGTAACTCCACCCAGGAATGGCAAAATTTCCCTGTGTGCACAGGGAAAATGGCAGTGCAGGGAAGCAAAGAGCCTACCATGAGCAGACTGAGGCAATTTTCTAGAAAAGGCTTTGCATTCTGACTTTTGAGAGCACTGAACATCATTGCAGATCTAAGAGAATACTGGTTGTTAATAGACAAATACCTTGAACTGGGAGTATATCAGAAGAGTAAGAGTCAAAGATCCAGTTCTAAGCTTATCATTTATGATGAACATATTAAAATCTTGAGATTACGTTAAAATGCTGTCTCCACATTCCTTTGGATATGCATACTCATGCATTGTACAGTGACATATTCATTTTTTAGATTACTAAATATTTACAAGTATCATGGACTATTTATTTCTAGATACACCAGATGGGGATTGTGATTAGTAGTGATAAAAAAATCAATATCACCATCATTATATTTAAAAAATGAGAAAAGCATAATAAATAGAACACATCATTTATAACACCATCTGAAAATATTTTGAATCCTGTATGGACATGTAATAGACATCACAACTGGACAATAGTATAAACCTAAATAAAAGTCAAGGAAAGAAGACAGGAATCCTGAACATAATTATGTTATTAACTGCTGAGTATAATCAAGAATTTTGGACTTGCTACATCTCTAAATGAGATCCTGTTATCTTATGGCTTTAAATTTGGTAAAGTCAAATAAGACTCAGCATGTCACTTAAAACAACTTATGAAAATTCCATGCTTGTAATCCCAGTGGCTCAGAGGCTGAGACAGGAGAATCACAAGTTCAATGTCAGCCTAAAAATTTAGCAAAAGTCTAAGCAACTTAGTGAGACCCTGTCTTAAAATAAATAGAAAAGAGCTGGGGATGTGACTCAGTAGTTATATGCCCCTGAATTAAATACCCAGTACCAAAAAAAAAAAAAAAAAAGGAAAGAAAAGAAGAAAGAGATTTCTGTATTTGCTCTCTCTCTCTCTCTCTCTGTTTTTCTCTCTTATTTTTTGAAGGAAATTGAAAACAAAAGTAATTATCATATACTAGACAACTTAATCATTATTTTTTCTCAATATTTATTTATATCCTGAAACAAATATATTTTTCCTTTTTTTTTTCATTTTTTAAAATTAGGGATGCTTAACCACTGAGCCAATCTCAGTCCTTTCTATATTTTATTTTGAGACAGGGTCTCACTAAGTTGCTTAAGCTAGTTTTGAAATTTTAACCCTCCTGCCTCATCCTACCAAGACCCTGGGATTATAGAAGAAAGATGTCTTCATAGCATAAACTAAATAAAACTGTAGACTGACCTTTACCTGTGAATTGTGACTTGTTTCTTTCACAACATTAGGATGGATCAGCATAGCCTTAGAATTGTAGAATAGAAAGAATCTTTGGAACTATTTTAGGTCTCTGCTCCTCTCTCCATTCAATTACATTTTTCTTGACAACCGAGTAAATGGAAGAGTTGATCTTACATTTGTTGAATGATAGCAAATTGAAGAAAAGGAATTAAACACAAGGCAAAATTTTGTTATTTGTTTTTAGGAAGTGTGATAATACTGATAGGGATTGATACATCCCAGATGAAAGTGATACAGGCATTGTAAATTATACTGAATAATGTGGAATCTTCCCTGTGACGCTCTGGTTGAAATGGCACTCACCCTTCCCTGAGCGACTCTATGCAGCCCTGCTTTTCTCAGTGCACAAGTGTACTCCATGTGTACTTCATTTATGCTCATGGAAAGTCATAAATCTGTTTATTTGTTTGTCCCTCTCAATGAACTTGGAACAGAGGGAGGGCAGAAGGGGCATCCTCTATTTCTGTTCCTACCTTCAACCCTGAAACCTGGAGTGCAGTACAATAACTGTTGAATTAAATGGAACAGAACAGAAAGCAATTTTTTTCAGTTCAGTGGACAGATTTCAGACAATGAACAGGAAAAGGAAATTCTGCTCATGTTGCTTCACAAGGTGACGAGGCATTTGAGGATAACTGCAGGTCAAGACACCTCTACTTGCTGAGTTACATAATTTATAAGATTAAAAAGGAAAACTTAGTTATATCCTCAGAGGGATAAAGAGAATGCATATTTTATAAATATCTATCTTGTAATTTAGATGCAAATGCATTTTTTAAAGGACTCTTGTCAGAGGTTTTCATCTCATCTGTCTGAAATATAAATCCATCAGCAGGTCTTGTTTCTATGAATTAATGGTATTTTCTTAAACAGTGATGACTAAAATGTACATTACTAGCCTTCTTTCTTATCCAAAAGGCTTTGGGTACAGTGAGCACAATATTAAATTTTTTCCAAGTTTGTTAAATGTGTTGATGCCAATATCTGATGTTCACAGTCAGATATAAAGAAATCTTCATCGGTTCAAATAGGACTCATGATCCCTACTGCCATTCTTTTCCAGATTGTTTTGTCTCAACCCAGAGGCAGAAGCCCTACCTGTTAAGTTTGAGTCCATGACAATAATTCCAGACTTGCTTCTTAGTCCCAGTGGAAGAAAAAGTTGTTCATAGATACAGATTCACCAAAGTCCCCCGCTTCTGGTCTCACAAGGGACTTATCTTTGTGGTATAGACTCTTGTCAACAGAATGAGGTACTGTGATTGGCTAGCCTGGGTCACATGACAGCCCTTCCCAATAGAGAGGATCACATAAGCTCACAGTGAACTTTTACAGGTCCTTGAAAAAAGTAGGAATTTAGAAAAATGTATAGTAGATGGTTGGGGAAAAACATTAGGAGATATTCGGTAACACTGCCATTATAAAAGGATCCTTCCAGTCTTTTATCAAAATTTTAGTTTGTTTAAATATCTGGCCTTGATCCCTGCTTCTTTTTCAATACCTCCTGGTAGCAATTTCTAATCATGCAAATTGCCATGATGTTCAGCACTCTTATTTAGATGTGTGTGCAAGTGGTCTCCCTCTGTGAAAAATACTTTCCCTATATCTCTGTTTCTAGAATTCATGCTTCCCATCTCCCGTATTAGGCTTCTTCTAACTTCTCAAGGTCCTATTAAGTATTGCTACAGTGCATTACAAGCCCTTAAACTTACACACATTTCTAACACCTTCTATGTTGGTTGCACACACAATAAACTTTTTTTTTTCTATTTATTACTATCGTTTCTTCACTACAAAAAAAGGAACTTTTTTACTTTATTTTTTCAATGACTATTACCAATCCTAACAGTTATAATTGGAATATGTATGCTCCCTTCTAGGATAAGAATAATAATGTTTTATTTTAAAAATTCAAGAAAATTAATTCTATACAATCAAATCTAACATATTTGAATTGCACTAAAGCTTTTAAAGTGTAATCTACAAATCTTATCATTCTACTTTATTATTTTAACTCATTATGAGTCTGAAGGATATGGAAGATCCAAAGATTGTACACACCATATCCAAATTATCTTCTATAATGAAGTATGATTCCAAGATCTCTAGAGCATATGATGAATTTAAAGCTCACAACAGAATTTTCAAGGAAGCATCATTACCCACATTTCTGATAAACTGATGCTAGTACTAGGGTGAGATGTGTGAGATCCTCAGTCCACTAGGGGAAGTTTTGAATGCTATCACAATTAGTTGCGTGACTGAGTATGCATGTTGTTTAACATCTCCAAGCCTCACTTGTCTTTTATCAGAGAACTGGAGATCAGAATAGTACCTACTCAGTATATTTCCATGGAAATTGCAATGAAATGCTTACCAATTTGCATTACATAATAAATCCTCAATGCATTTAGGCATTGTTATGAATAGCTATGATGTCACCTTCTCAGGGCACAACTCATAAATGGCAGAATTAACATTTAAATTGCAGCCTTTTGGGTTGTAAACCTGTACTCCTGATTACTAGTAGAGTGTATAGTCTCCTATTTGAATTCAGAAACTACTAGTAGGAATCATGCTGAAATTTTACCCAGATGCAAATAGAGGTAGTGGTAAGGCATATGGAGGATTGGACAATGCTCAGTTAACAACATACTAATTATCAGCAAATTCCTTTCCAACTAGGAGTTGATAATGAACAGAAAAAAGCAAAATGACAACAAAACACAAATAGTAAATAGAAAAATTGCTTAGATTACCAGAAAAAGAAAGTTTGCCATTCTGAGGATTAAAGAATGAGGATGGAGGTGCTGGAGTAGTAACTCCGCGGTTATAGTGCTTGCCTGGTATGCAGGATGAGGTGGGTTCAAACCCCAGCACCATGTATATGACGACATGTCAGAGCAATAAAAGCCACATGAAAAATTAAATAAAAAATAATTCTTTCTCTCTGTCACTGTTACTCTCTCCCCCCCCACCAAAAAAAGAATGAGGACAGAGAGAGAAATAATAAGGACAGAAAGGTGGTTTTAGAGTAAGGATTTGTTTTTTTCATAACCTTTATAATTGTGTCAATGTCTTGCTATAGAATGCCATGATCTGTTTTCCCCTTGGGAAACACCATAACAACTTACTTATTTTGGACATCTCTGAACACATAGCTGGTGTTTCATTTACATCTGAAAATGCATGGTCTTTATCCAAGATTTTCTATCTGTATTATTTACAGATAGACCTTACATCCCCCACCCTTGACTTCCTCTCTGTAAGGGTTAAAGCCTCTGCTAGACTTGGCATGGAAAGGAAGTCTGGAAAACCAGGCCCCTCTTGTAGTTGCAAATACAGTTTTAAATGATGGCCTTTACTAGGCTGTTTTTCATCTCTGCTACCAAAGTGTAACATATCATAAGATGCATATGAGCACTTCAGGTTATTGAAAATGTAATCAACGTTCTCATGCCCCAGGCCTCCCACAGGAGCAGTGCATAGCAACCCTGCCTCAGGGAGGCACAAATACAACTCAAGGAAAGGCTTAAAAATAGTTTTATTTATGTAAAGTTATTATAGCTCATTTCATTTGCTCCCAAAGCATCATCCATTTCATATCTTCCTCACTTCTGGTGGCTCAGAGTACAAATTAATTCCCTGTGGATAAGAGCTGATGTTATTTAATACTAAGTACCTATTCATAAATCACATTAAGATACATAATTAATTACCTAACTCATTTTGGGGGTAATAAAAACATCTACTTAAAATGACCTTTGGGGAAATATGAATATAACCCAAGTTTTTAATGGACCTCAGCATTAGCAGCAATCATTTAAAAGTTCTGAATTTTTGTATAACATATATGTAGATGGGTGTTTTTTAATCTTAATATTTCATGAATGTCTCACTTAAGTGTCTAGTTGAGGAGGGCTCGATTGACTTGAAATGTTGGATGAAAATATTTCGATTTTACTTCTTAATCTTTTCACCTGTGGTTGGTACATAGTTTTTCTTCATTGGTTGCTGGATTTACCTAGTTCAGTGAGATGACACAAGTGTACTCACCTACACTTTATCCTGTGCATATGTGTTTTCTTCACTGTTCTCGGTAACATTAATACTTTTTTTTATTTATGCATGTATATGTTTAATATATACAAACATTAATATAAAGAAGGTAACTCTATATAAAGGAGAAACACATCTGGTGTGATTTTCTTCACTGACTTTAATCCTTAGTAAAATCTTGCTCTGGTTTTCATATCCCTGTTTCCTATGCATCCTATTAATTTCACCCTTCAGCTGTGTTGGCACGTGGAAAGAGCCCGGAACTGGGCAAGAAATGCTAGGGAAATTAAAAACACAAGTATTGTGGATCACTGAAGGCTAGTGACCGTTCTTACAGGTGTATTCAGCAGAAATTGGAAGGAAAGTTTAAAAGCGGAAGTAATGCAAGAAAGAGTTCTGAAATATGTTGGCAAAACACAATCACAGTGGAATTTTCTTTTTACCACATGTCATGTGCTTGAGTGTAGTTGATCCTCTCACAGACATGCCAAAAGTTAGAGTCTTCCATTGTTTTAGGAAAGGGAGTTAATAAATACTCCATGAGATGAAGTGCCTGTCTCTATGCCAACCAAGGAAACCTCTGACACTGTGAATATGCTGGGAACTGGGTCAGAGGCTGCCGGTTTCTTCACTAACTGGAATAACTAGTGAGGGTCTCCTATTCACATCAGAAATAAACAAAAATGACATGAAAAGGAAAAATGTATTTTAATCGCAGTTCCACCAAAACAGGGAAGACAGCAGATTTGTCTTCTGTCTTAATTGAAAGGTTACAATTTATAGGAACGAAAGCCAGGAAATATGATTTGAAGATCTAACTAGGTTGTGCTAGACAGAGATCGGTTCTGGTATCCTTGGTGGTATTTGAGCCAGGGGTCAGTGCTATGATTTGAGTACATAGTACCCACCCAAAACTGAGCTGTGAAACAATGGAAGAACATTCAGAGGTGAATGCTTAGAAGATGAGAGTTTTAATTTAATCAGGGTTTCATCCACTGATATGGATTAACTGAGTGGTAACTACAGGCAGATAGAATGTTGCTGGAGGAAGAGGTCCCTGGAGGTGTGCTGTTGGGGTTCACATTTTGTTCCTGGTGAACAGAGCTCCTCTTCATTTCCTGGCTATCAGGTCCTGAGCTGCTTAATGTGTGATTCTGCTGGGAGATCCAAAAACCAGAATGCCAATAGGACAGTGGATAGTTTACACCAGGCTCATGAGGTATCAGAGAGAAACAGGACTGTATTATAAACTGTACTAGAGGCCACTCATGTTATGTTCTGGCAAAGAAGTTGTATATGTCCAGAGGTACTCTTTGAGAATGTAAAAGATGATTTACTAATTAATATGACAGAGGACATTTCAAGGCAGCACAAATTGTCAACTGGCATGGATATTGTTGGCAGTTTTTAGACAAGTTTACTATATTAATCAGGAGCAGAAAGCAGAGTGGAAAGATTTGAAAACCTTGCAGTTTGGCTAGAAAAGTGTCAGTGAAACTATGGTTAAGAAAGGTGTGGTTGCATTAAGATATCACCTTCCGCCCGTCAGAATGGCAAAGATGAAGAAAATAAACAATAATAGATGCTGGAGGGGCGGTGGAGAGATAGGCACACTAACACACTGTTGGTGGAGCTGCAGACTGGTACAGCCCCTCCGGAAAGCAATGTGGAGAATCCTCCAAAATGTAGGGATGAGCCCGCCATACGATCCTGCTATTCCACTCCTGGTATTTTTCCAGGGGATTTAGAATCAGCACGTTATAGTGACACAGCAATATCTATGTTCATAGTAGCTCATTTTACTATTGCTAGGCTATGGAAACAACCCAGATGTCCCTCACTGGATGAATGGATCCAAAAACTGTGGTACATTTATACCATGGAATTTTACACAGCAATTGGAAACAATGATATTGCAGCCTTTGAAGGTAAATGGATGGCTATGGAAGAAATTATGCTGATAAAATCAGCTTAACCCAGAGAACTAATGGTCGATTGTCTCCACTCATCTGTGGAGGTTGGGACTAGACCCTGGCCAGTGAGAAAGTTGGTCTATTATCATGTGTTAAATCCAGATAAGATGTAATGCTATACAACATAATCCTTTTTTAGAGATATTGTGGGAAGGGGAAGGGAGGGATAAGGGTGGGTAATTGGGGG
>PVKS010013411.1:0-10980 GCA_004027875.1 Aplodontia rufa | reverse complement strand
TTTGTTAAAAACTTGTATGGTTGTTCAAAAATAAGAAAAGTTAAAAAATAAAAAGAAAGGTGTGGTTGTAAAAGAGATTGATGTCATTAAAGAATTGCTAAGAACTTTACCAGGGACAAGAGGAAATCTGGCTTGAGGGCATCTCAGGAATTGGTAGGAATACACCCATCACAGACTCAAGGGTGTAAAAGTATAAATTTCTTTGAAAGGAGATCATGGGGGCACCCTGCTTGCACAGCATGGACTAGGAAGCTGTTTCACTGTGCTCAGCTGCCCAGGTGCTCAGAGACTGCTTCAGTTTCAGTCCCCAGAGGTTTGACTACTGTTCAAAATGGTGGCAGATTTTGGTGTCAACCACTTGGTTCTGGTTCTGTGGGAATGCAGAAGTCTAGAGTTAGGGAGTTATAAAGGTATATGCCAAGATTTCAAACAAAGGCCTAGAAAACTGGGCAGAGTGTAACAGAGTAGGAATTACTGAAGGCAGCCCCTGAAAGGGCGAGGAGTGCAGATGTGAGAGGGAAGCAGAAGCTTCTGCTATCCAGAGTGGTTGCACTAAATTGCTGTCCCACCAATGAATGATTATAACTTCTTCCACCTCCTCACCTATTGTCTGCTTCCTTTTTGGTGGGGAGGTGGTACTAGGGATTGAATCCAGGGATGCTTAAGCACTGAGAAACATCTTTAACCTGTTTTATTTTTTCATCTTGACAGGGTCTCACTAAATTGCTTAGATCTTCACTAAGCTGCTAAGACTGGCTTTGAACTTGCCATCCTCCTACCTCAGCCTCTTGTATTATTTGCATTTTTTTCTGAATTTTGTTTCATTTTATTTTATGGAATCTAAAAAATCACATTTATTAAAAACACCAAAAAAAATCAAAAAAGTATTCAAATATTGAGAGTGCTGTCAAACTTAATGGAATCAGATACAAAATTACTCTTTTTGCTTGAAAGTGTTATTGACACTTATTTTTTTATGATTGCTATTATTGTTACTTGTACTAGGGATTGAACCAAGGTCCTCTTTACCATTCAGCTACATACCCTACCATTTTATTTTTTTATTATTTTATTTTTTTAAAGAGAGGAGGACAATGTGTGTGTGTGTGTGTGTGTGTGTGTGTAAGAAAGAGAGAGAGAATCAATTTTTATTGAGTTTTTCACATGCCTTTGTTGATCTGACACTTGGTTGTGTACATGCATTCTGGGGTTTGAACCTGTGTACTTGTGCATGCTGGGCAAGCACCATAACTGCAGAGCCACCGCTCCAGACCCCATTTTATTTTTTATTTTGATACAGGATCTTATTAAATCTAAGTTCTCTTAAACTTACCACCCTCCTACCTTAGCCTCCTGAGTTGCTGGGATTACAGTCATGTACCACTTATCTCAGATGAAATATTATTATTAGAAATTAAACTGTCATTTTTTTCTTGCAATGATAGGTTTATTTTGTTCATTTCCAAGAAAATGTTTTTCAAATATTCAATTTGAATAGCCATATTTCATCAGCTTTTTTTTAAATTGAAGACAGTGACATTTGTTTATTAGAATAAAATAGGCTGGGACTGGAGCAGTGTGCTTGCCTGGCAAGCACGAGGACCCAGGTTCAAACCCCAGCACCACGTACACAACTAAGTTTTGGAGCAACTAAGGCCATGTGAAAAACTAAATAAAGTTGTTTCTCTGTCTCTCTCACTGTCCCTCTTTCTTAAAAAAAAAAAAAAAGTCTTAAACATCAAGTCTTCTCCCCCAAAGAGAGGTGACCTAGGGCCACATGAAGATAATTTTTTTTTAATTTGATACTTTCCTTTTTAAACTGCCCTTCACGTTGTAGTGATATGAAATCTCAATTTAGATTTTATTTCCATTTCAGTGATTGCTAGAGATATTGAATAGTTTTTCATGTATTTATTGGTCATTTATAATTTTCTTTTGAAACATGTCTGTTTAATTATTTTATACATGTATTATTGGATTTTTTGTTTGTTTGTTTGTTTGTTTTATTTTTATTTTTGGTGCTACACCTTTTGAGTTCTTCATATGATAGACAAAATCTCCTATATAAGGATCAGGTGACAAAGATCTTATTCCAATATCTAGGTTCATTCTTCATGCTCTTAATTATTTCCTTTTCTGTGTAAAACCTTTTAAATTTAATGTTGTCCCACTTAATGTTTCTTGATTTTATTTTTTGAATTTTAGGGATCTTGTTAAGGAAGTCAATGCCTGTGGAAATATGTGGTAGTCCTGAGCTTTGATCCACTTTGAATTAACTTTTGTACAGAATGAGACACAGTGATCAAGTTTTATTCTTCTGCATATGGATATCCAGGTTTCCCAACATTATTCACTAAAAAGGCTTTAATTTCTACAGTGTATGTTTTTGGCACCTTTGTTGAGTATCAGGTGACTGTATCTATGTGGATTCCTCTCCATGTCTTCTATTCCATTCATTTGGTCTTCATGTCTGTTTTGGTACCAAAGCCATGCTGTTTTTGTTACTATAGCTCTGTGGTATATTTTGAGGTCAAGTCCAGCGTTGCTTTTCTTTTTCAGCATCACTTTGGTATTTGGGTCTTTTATTCTTATAAATTGATTTTAGAACTTTTATTTCTAGTTGGATGAAAAAAGTGTCATTGGTATTTGAGTAGGATTGCCTTAAATTTGTAGAATGCTTTGGTAGTATGGCTGTTTTGACAATATTAACTCTGTCTATTCAAGAACATGGAAGTGTTTTTCATCTTCTAGTGTCTTCACCAATTTCTTTTTTCAGTATTCTGTAGTTCTATATAATTTTCAATGTAGAGGTCTTTCATCTTCTTCACATTAATTCTCAAATATTTTTTGAAGTTATTGTGAATGGCATAGTTTCTCTTCTTTTTCAGAAGATTTTTTATAGGACTTTTGGAATGTGGTTGATTTATGTGTGTTGATCTTGTATCCTCTACTTTGCTATATTTTGGTTATCAGCTCTGGAAAATTTCCTGTGTATTATTTTGGGTCTTCTAAATGTAAGATTGTGTCATCAGAAAACAGAGATAATTTGACTTCTTTTCCCATATTCATTCCTACCTTTCCTATTTCGTGGAAAAATATCACAACAATTAGGTATTAGTTCTTTAAATGTCTGAAGGAATTTGAGAATCCATCTGGTTCTCTTTGTTGAAAAGCTTTTAATAGCTGCTTCAACTTCATTATTTCATATTCATCTGTTTAAGTTGGGGCAAGTCATATGTTGCTACGAATTTATCAATATCTGTGAGATTTTCTAGCTTATTGGATTAGAAATTTTCAAAGTAGTTTTTAATGATTCTCCGAATTTCAGTGGTCTCTTTTCTATTTCTTTTGGCTAGTTTGACTAAGGGTTTACAATTCTTGTTTATTCCCTCAAAGAACCAGCTCTTAGTATCATTGATTCCTTGTATTTGTTTTTATTATAAATCTTTTTATTATAAATCTTATTGATTTGGCTCTGATTTTAATTATATTCTGTTATCCACTAATTTTACTGTCAGTTTGTTCTAGGGTCTTCATGTGTAGCATTAGATTATGTATTTGGTACATTTCTGTTTTTTAAATATAGGAGCTCAGTGTTATAAACGTGCCTCATAGAACTTCATATGTTGCACTGACTTTGATATGTCATATAATAATTCTCATTTATTTCTAATTTTTGAAAATTTCTCCTGATATCTATTATGTAAAATTGTTTTATTTAATCCCCAGTTGCTAGATTGGTCTCTGTGTTTTTTTTTTTTTTTAAAGAGAGAGGGACAGTGAGAGAGACAGAGAAAGAGAGAAACAACTTTATTTAGTTTTTTACATGTCCTTCATTGCTCCAACACTTAGTTGTGTATGTGGTGCTGGGGTTTGAACCCGGGTCCTCGTGCTTGCCAGGCAAGCGCCGAAACCGCTGAGCCACCGATCCAGCCCTGGTCTCTGTGTTTTTGATTGGGTTTTTGGTTTGTTTGTTTGTATTTGTCATTGATTTGTAGTTATATTCCATTCTAATCTGACAGGAAAGGAATTAACTCTTCTATATATTTGCTAAGATTTGCTTTGTGCCTGAAAATGTGCTATTTGGAGACTGTTCCATGGGCTCCAGAGAAAAAAGTAAAATCAGTTGTCAATGGATGAAATATTCTATAGATGTCTGTAATGTCCATCTGATTAATAATATCTTTTATTTCTGCAGAATCTTTAGTTTATTTCTAGATGACCTATCTAGTGGTGTGAGGGTTGAGTTAAAATCACCCAGTATTATAGTATAGCATTTTTTTGATTCTTTATGTCACATAGTTTGTTTTCCATACAAAATATGTGTATGGGGCACATATATTTAAAATTATTATATCTTGTTATTGGATGATTTCCTTGACCAGTATTAAGTGAGTTTTTGTGGTCTCTTCTGTTTAACTCTTGCCTGAGGTCAACTGTCATATTCCTGTAGCTAACCCTGCTTTCTGTAGGTTTCCATTTGCATTGTATACCTTTTCCCTCCTCTCAACTTCATTCTGTGGATGTCTTTGTCTGTAATATGAGACTTTTGCAAATAGCATATTGTTGGATCTTGTTATTTTAACCAAATCTGCCAATTTACATCTTTTGATGGAAGAGTTTACACCATTTAGATTCAATGTTATTATAGATTGAGGTTTTTTTCCACCCATTTTTTTCTCTTTTTTTTTTTTTAAGAGAGAAGGACAGTGAGAGAAAGAGAAAGACAGAATCAATTTTTACTTAGTTTTTCACATGGCTTTTGTTGCTCAGAAACTTTATTGTGTAAGTGGCGCCGGAGTTTGAACCCACATACTTGTGCTTGCTAAGCAATCACCATAACCTGTGAGCCACCACTCCAACTCCGGTCATTTTATTTCTAATGGTTAATTCAGACTTGATTCACCTTTGAGTATTTCTAGTGCAATTTGTCTGTGCGCTCATTTTGCTTTCCATATTTCATTTATTCTACAGAAAATTCTTCATTGAGTGTATTTGGCAGTGCTGACTTAGTGGTTATGAATTCTTTTACTTTCTTCTTATCATGAAAGGTTTCTATTTCACTTCATTTCTGAAGAATAATTTTACTGGACCAAGTGCTGGTAACCGGCCCCAACGGGAACATTTTGACAGTCAGCTGAGCCTTCTGGGAAAGATGGCCTGATGAAACTACTGCATACAGTGTTCCAGGACATTCAGCACTAGCATTGAAGCTCTGAGAGCTGCACAAAACAAATCAGGAAAACATCACCTTTACATGCAAGGGCTGTCCTCATTGGTGCTCTGTCCCAGTTGGGCTGTTCTGAAACTTGGTGTATCCCTTGCTATGTACCGCATTGCCTATATGTTCTTCATAAAAATTAGCTCACCCTTTCATCCTTTAGAAAAGTATTATTCTTAGCTAAGTATTAAAAAAGAAATCTTAAACATATTTTTCTTCTCATTAAGAAATACAATTCTGCATGGTTTTGTCCTACTAAGAAGTACACATCTTATAAACATTTCCTGATTGAGACTAATAAAATGCACAGGAGCTGGGGAGAAATCAGAGTGAATGTGAGCAGTCTCCCCAGCCTCCCCCATATGAAATTTCAATAAGATCCCAAGTCTTTTGTCAGTGATTGTGGGACTTAACCTTGTTTGATGAGCATTTGTGGTAATCATACACTGATGGTGAGAAATTTGCAGAAATCAAGTAATTATGGTTGGTACCAGTTTTCTCTGGTATATATTATTCCAAGCCCTCTGGGCTTTTAGGCTGTGGGTTGAGAACTCAGTTGGAATCTGAGTTGGTTTAGCTTTAAATAAATGTGAACTGCCATTTTTCTCTTGTAACTTACCTTCTAAAATTTTATTCTTATTCTGTACATTATAAATTTTCATTATAGGGGCTGGAGTGATGGTTCAGCTGTCATGGCACTTGCCTGGCATGTATGAGGATATGGGTTCAAATACCAGCACCACAAACACATTGAAGTGTTGGAGCAATGAAAGTCACATGAAAAACTAAATAAAATTGATTCTCTCTCTCTCTCTCTCTCTCTCTCTCTCACTGTCCCTCTCTCCTTGTAAAGATAAAGAAAAGAAATTTTCATTATAATGTGTGGTGTAGATGATTTGTGTGTGTGTGTGTGTGTGTGTGTGTGTTGTTGTTGTTGTTGTTGTTGTTGTTCCTGGAGTGGTTCCTGCTTATCCACTCAGCCACATCCCTGCCCTTTTTATTTTTGAGACTTATTAAGTTGATGTGTATCTTGCAAGCCTCCTGTCTCAGTCTCCTGAGCCACTGGGATGACAGGCACATGCTGTGATGCCTGACTGAGATAATCTGTTTTGATTTTGCCTGTTTGGAGTTCTTTACCCTTCTTGTATTTGGATTTCCATCTTGTTTCTAAGATTTGGAAACCTTTCTTAAAATTATTTCATTAAGATGATTTTGCATTCTTTATTTTATATTTAAAAATCTTCATATATTCCAATGATTCTTAAATTTGGTTTCTTCACGTTATACCTGATTTATTGACTGTTTTGGCTGTGGTCTCTTAAATCTTTTCTTTATGGTCATCTTTAGTTTGAAGATTATGTAATTTGTCTTCAAGACCTGAAAAGTCTACCTTCAAAATGGTCTAATTTATGTGTGATGATTTTTGTTAAAATTTTAATTTGGTTTTTGAATCTTTTACTTCCAGGAATTCTGTATTGTTCATTTCCAGAATCTCTTTTTTGAAATGATCTTTCACTTTATGTATTTTCTTTCTAATTTCACTCCTTACGTCATTTTTTATCTCACTGGACATTTTAACCATGAACTTTCTGAATTCTTTCTCCAACATTTGTTCCACTGTGGTCTCAATGGAATCATTTGCTCATGTGTTGAGGGCTGTTTGGGGTGTTTTGTTCTTTGGCTTTTGTGTACTGCTTCTATGCCAACCCATCTATTAATATGATTATCTCTTCTTTTATGCAAGGGACTATTTTATGAGCTTCTTTTTCTTAAGAGTCCTGGTCTGGGAAAATATCCAGGCATTGATATTTTAACTCAATGCGTGTCCTTTGCTGTTCCCAGTATCAGCACCATTTTGAAAGAAGCTACTGTTTAGTACAATCACTTCAGAGCAAAGTCACATGTTATTCAAACTAATGCAAGATGAAAAGGTTGTTAACACTGCTCTCCAGCTATACACAAGGTCAGCTGTGCCTTTATTGCCTCTTTTCTTTGCTATGAAGAGATTTGGGGTCACAACCTAACTCTGCTCTATCATCTCCTTTTTCAGACTGAAAATTTAAAGAAGCTCCAACTTCTTTTGGTTGCTTTTGTTAGCGGAATCTAAATTTGCTATAACTATGATTGTTGGTTTCTTAAAAATCAAAAAAATAAAGAGAAAGCAAATAAAAAATAGCAAAAACATTAAAGATTAGTGTTAGCAGTAAGAAAAAAAAAAGAAATTTAGTTCAGCACGGCCATAAACATATAGTACTCGGTGTGCAGAAGTGGTGGGGAGAAATATATTTGAAAATTTGTAAAAGCTAGTCTTCTTCATACCCCTACATTCATCTGCAAATTTCCAGTGACATGCATCCACATACAAAAAAAATCCAAACTAAATTCTACTCAGATCAAACTAGAACCAAATATAAAATTCTCTAGTCTTCTTAAACTATGTTGCCTTGATTAAGAGTATGGTAGAATTTCAAAACAGGAAAGATTTGAAGTTCTCTGAGACCATGTTCTGAAGATGGCATAGTAGGCTTTGGAATATTTGCAAAGCTTTATAAGAAAACTTTCCTACTGAACTCAAATTCCCTTAGTTTGTCACTGAGTTCAATGATCCACTACATCATCTTCTTCCTTAGGAACAGGACCTTAGATGCATTATTCACAATAAAAGTTTATTCTGAATGTATTTTGTACCTTGGTGAGACACTAAGATTACATTTTGCAGAAGACACCAAGACTAGAGATGGATGGATGAGATATAAAAGCAGAGAAGTCATATGATATTTTCATAAAGGCTCTTTATGTGGGGAAGAGCAGTGTATGACCATTGTGCATTACTTACCATTTCTATAGTCATCCTAGAATACAGATATTGACATCTTAGAACCTCCTGTATCAGTTCTGAACTATAAGGTAACCTTTGGGCTAGAGCAACACATGAAGGCCAGTGGAAAGAGAAAAGACCTGAGTCTCTTTGGAATCCTTGGATCTGCCATGCTAAATATGAACTGGAGGCCCTCAGACAACTTTTTGTGAGAGAACACCACTGTTATTATCCTCAATTTCATATACCTAGACTTTATTTTACTTAGACTACATAGACAGTATACTCAGCTTCTATTTATATATTAATGTCACACTTCCGAACACACGAAATTTCACTTTTGTATCTATCAAGTTATTCAAGCCAGAAATCTGGAATCTACATTCATTATTTTCTCTCCCTCTTGCTAATCCACTAACTAATCATCAAAGTTACTATCTTCTCTATTAAAGCAACATTTCTATACTCCATCTCAATGTTGCCACACCCATGTTACTATGCTATCTCTATTTATCATCTCACACAGGACTATATTAGTAGCTTCCATTCTTCACACTCCTAGAGATTCTAAATATTAATCCTCAATGGAAATTTCTAAAAGAAATTTTTCCATGTCTGTGCTTATGAAGATTCTTAATTTTATTTGAGGTGATGGAAATGCAGTAGAGAATTTTAAATGATTTCTAATTATCTGCAGTGTAACAGCTTCATAGGCATGAATGTTCTTCCTGATCTGACCCTTATCGACTCCTTCATCCTCCTCCCATTGGACAGCTCCTTGTATTCCCATTCAGCAATGCAGAGACACTGGCAGCTTCCCAGGTGTGCCATTAACTTTTCTGCTTATAACTTTTCATAAAGTGTGCATTTTGGCTGGAGGGCCCTCCTCAATCTCACCTACCTGGCAGGCTCTCCACAAAAGTATATTCAAGAATCATCTGTTCTGTAATATCCCATGAGGTACGGTACTACATCTTTCTGCTCTCCGGAACTTTGTATATTTCACCATTGTCACACTTATGAAATGGTAATTATATGCTTCCATTTCTAACTCATCAGCTGTGTGAGCACATTTAACTCTGCATTCTTAATGCTTAGCAATCTACCCCAGAGATAGTAGATATTCAATACATATGTAACAAGAATTTTTTATTCCTTTGTTAACCACTCAAGGGCACCAACCTGTTGTGATTTATTTTGAGAGTACAGAGACTTTAAACCTTTCACTTGCAAACAAGTGGACCCAGGATGTTTAAACTAACTCCTCAGGAATTTAGGTGTTTAAGGACATTGACCAGTTTCTAGCATCCCTGTCTTATGTCTGATCCAGAATCTACTGACTCCCTGAACACAGACAACTCCTCTTCTCCCCTTCCTTTCAGCAAAACCAGTGTTGATATCATACCAGTACTATGTCTTCTCTTGGACAACAAAGTTTAATAAACAGAAATGGATTTGAACCTCTTTTCAATCCTTAACCAAAATCATGTCCCTAATATAAATGCACTTTCTCCCTTAAAGTATAAAGGAAAAAAATTTAAATTCAAATGGCCAACAATTTTTTTCTATTATAGAATATATATATACATGGAAGAAGTAAAGGAATTTAAACAATTACAGAAACCAAAGAGCTATGAAAGTGATCCAAAAGAAAACCAAACTCAACCTACCTTCCAGAGCAATATCATAGGGAATGATGCTGGAGTAGCTTTGTGGAGTTGAGTTTGACCTCTCAGGAAAGACAGGGTAGCACAGAGATGAATATTGCAAACCTGGAATCTTCATTATATGAGCTCTAGTTTCAGTTCCAATATGTCCTAGTGATGTAACTTTTGATTACAAATGTTCCTGACTTGATGGTTTGATTTCAAGTATTTTTGTCTTTTTGATGGAACAAGAACAATACATATCAGTAGCAACTATATTTTTAATTTTTATTCTTAATATTTTCTAGGCTATCAATATGTAGTAAGATATTCTCTTGCAATGCAGAACTGTAGACAAATTTTTTTAACACATGTAAGGCTAGCCTAAACTATGATGCTCAATAGACTGTGGATATCAAATGCATTTTTGACTCATTTTATAATGGATATATTGAGACATAACCTCATCATAAGTTAAGGAGCATCTTCATTTAATTGTGTTACGTATCTGACAATTCATCTGCAAAGTATACTTTCCTCACAAAGTGTGTGAAAGTATTGAGTTGGTACATATGAAGTTATAAGCATGTATCCTGCACAGAGCAAGTGCATGGTAACTATAAGTATTATGATGATTAATAAGCAGCACATTCCACTAAAAATTCAATTTTACATATTTCTTTTTTCTTGTAAAAAATAGCAATCATGACAATGTTGCTTAAAATAAGAATATTTAGCCAACTGTGTGTTGTTTTAAGTGCTTAACATGTATTAGGTTTTTCACTCAATTTGAAACTTAGTGATCATTTAACTAACTTGTTCAAGGTCATGTAACCCCTATAATATAGGACTAGGATTTATATATCAGGTCTCAAAATGTGTACTATTTCCTGATGTTCTGAGTCTAGTTTTCTGGAAAACAGAGGAAATCATTATTTTATTCTCCCTTCTCATACTCATCCCATTTTTTATTGGTACATTACAGTTGTACATATTGATTGGATGTGTTTACACATATTTATTCATGCACACAATATAACAATGTAATTTGGCCGGTACCACTGGCCAACATTCCCCCCACCCCCACTTTCTTTTTTTTTTTTTTTTTTCCACCTTTATTAGAAGTATATTGCGATACAGGATACAGATGAGGGGGAAACATTGTCAAAACTGTAGCAATCAATGTGTATATACTTTGATAACCAGGGGTAATGCTAACGCATAGATAAGCTACTGTGGGTTTCATCTATTGCCGTTTCCCCCATAAGAACTCATGTGTTAAATGGGTATCTAGT
>PVKS010013410.1:6537-50991 GCA_004027875.1 Aplodontia rufa | reverse complement strand
TTGTATTGTTTTCATTTATTTATTTCTCTTGTTTCTCACTGTCTTCTCCTGCTAATAGCCAAATTCTTTTGTTCTCTCAGTCTCTTCCTTTACTTTGCTACTTCTGCTTTTTCCCCTCTTTCTTCCTTATAACCATTACCTGCCACATCCCTTCTGCACTCTACTGTTCATTCACTAAAATTATAAATAATTTCCTACCTTCTTATTACATTGCATTTTCTCTAAATTAACTGAAGTCTAACAATATTTTAGATTTAATTGGTTTGTATATCTCCTGGCCCCACCATTAATGCTGATGCAATCATTTATTGGGATGGAAGCCATAATTGACACCTGTTGTGGCTTTAATGCCAGATATAGTTCATGGTTATTTATTGTTCTTGCTGATTGCAATTGATTATCCCAACATTACTGGGTTTGTGGCAATTAAATTTTAGTTTTCATAGGAGAAAACAAGTATTTATTTTAACGCTGTATATTTGTATTGGTTGTTGTTATTGTTTGTTTCACCCTATTTGTGAGGTCCTGGGGATTTACAGTGACACTATACGTTCACAGGGTAGTAACTCCCCTGATGAACTAAGTCTAGCCAAAAAGACAGCACAACTTGTTGTAAATGAGAAATTGAATGAGATAGAAATATTGAAAAGAACCAAGCAGAAATCTTTGAAATGAAAGACACAATAATGCAAAAAGTTGAAAGTCTACTAAGTAGTCCATACTGAAGACAAACTCTCAGAGCTGGAAGACAACATGACCAGTCCTGAACATCAAAGAGTATTAAAGAAAAGAAAACAAATAATGATGATCAGAATGTACAAGAACTCTGCAACAGCATCACGAAACCAAATTTAGAAATTGTTGAAGTTGAGGAGGGTCGTGAGATGCAGGGTAATGGAATATTAACCTCTTCAGGGAAATAATAACAGAAAAATTTCCATACCTGCAGAATGAGATGGACATCCAGATATAGGATGCATTCAGAATCCTAAATGGAGAAGATCAAATGGTAAAATCTCCATGACACATTATAATTAAGATGTCTGACATACAAAAGAAAGCTAGAATTTCAAAAGCCTCAAGAGAAAAAACATCGGGTCATATTTAGAGGTAAGCCAATCAGAATTACTTCTGATTTCTAAGCACAAACTCTAAAAGCCTGTGTGGGTTGGAATGATGGATGGGTTCCATGTCCTATGTATATGAGATCTATATATGAGATCTCAAGGAGGGAAAAAAATGGAAGATAGCCAGCAAGTCACACCCCAGTGCTCTCTGTGACCTGAAAGGAAGAAACTCCAGAAAAGCTACCTTCCTGCAAGCAGCACGTATTGGAAAAGATTCACTGAACACTGCACAGGTCAGTGGAGATCAGTGACTAAGAGACTTGGATGTAACAAGTGGAAAAGAGGAACTTATGCAGACCCAGCTGGTTGCCAGGGATAGCTTGCCCCTTAATACAGCAGTAGGCAAGATGATATTTGACTCAGTCTGACCAGAGACTGACTGTGCCTAGAAAAGCCATATTGGGCTGAAAGCAGCTTCTCTCGGCATCTCTGCTGTGAAGGGAGGGCACAGACTCCCCCTTCCACCTAGGAGGAAGTCATACTGTACCAATTTCAGATAAACAGGCAGGGAAATGGAGCATGGAATCTAAGGCAAATACGCCGACAATCCTTCCAGGATCCTACAGTGTGCTATGAAGGGGCACAGTGTAAACATTAGCTGTGCTCTGTATTTCAACTGGGACAACTCTGTGGCATCTTTGCTCTGGAGGAGAGAACATTGGTCCCCTTTCCAGCACTAAGTGGTGTGGGCTGCAACCATTTTGAGCACACAGGCAAGACAGGTGGAACTTTGTATCAAACACTCATTACCTACATACAACCCCAGGGCAAATTCAGCCAGAATGGAAAAGAGAGCCTGGAGCCAGCGTAGCCTGCAGGACAGTTAAACCAGAGATGATTGGACCAGGGAAAGAAACAGCTGACTGAGGGCAAGCTCCTCCCCTCCCCCTTCCAGCTAGCAAGCTACCAGACTCTGGTACAACATTCCAGGATAATTGGTTGGACTTTACTGTTGATCCGCAGGGCTGATTCAAGTCCATTCATCAGAGTTTGAATTTTTTTTAAATGTGCTACTCTGCTATTAGACAGAACAATATCATGGCATTTGCAGCCAAAAGGATGGAAATGGAAAAAAATTTTGTTGAGTGAAATATCCCAAACACAGAGACTTAAGGGCCAAATGTTTTCTCTCATATGTGGAAGCTAGAGTAAAACCGAATATAGGATGAAAGTTAGCTAAGTTTAAGTAATAAACTCACCACAGCTGAAATTTCACATAAGCTGGGGGAACCATAAGTAAGAAGGTGGGGAAAGAAGAGAGGGAGGGAAGGTGGAGAGGGAGGGATAAGTGGGGTTATCAATACAACTGGGAACACTCAACTCCCATTAGAAGCTTAACTATACACAGGCAGGCAGAGAATCTCAGAAATTTTATAAAAATTAATATACCTATACTTGATCATTTCCAGTTGTAGTATGGGGAATAGATAAGCAGGGGAGATCTTGAACTAGCCTCAGCCTTAACTTACTATCTCACTGTGTCAATATTCATGTGTGAATGAATAGGTGACCATGATTCAGTCCCATGAGTAAGACTACATCAAACAAATTAAAAAAAAAAAGACTATAAATAAAAAACCCAAAGCTAACCTCATAGCAAATGGATGAAAACTGAAAGTATTTTGTTTAAAATCTGGAAGAAGACAAAGATTTCCACACCCATTCCTTTTGTTTAATATAATGCTAGAAAGTATAGCCAGAACAATTAGGCAAAAGAAGGAAAAAGGGGGGATAAAAAAATAGGAAAGGAAGATATCAAATTATTACTATTTTCAGATATGATTCTAAACATAGATGATTAAAAAAAAAACAAAAAGAAACTGCACCAAAAGACTTTTAGAGCTGTTAAAGATATTTGACAAAGCCACAGTTTACAAAATCTACATGCAAAAATCAATAGATTTTCCAATATATCAATACTGCTTCTGTTGGAAAAGAAATTGAGAAAACAATTTACAATAACCTCAAAATAAAATAAAATTCTTAGAAATTAATCTAACCAAAAAGGTGAACAACCTCTACAATGAAAACTATAGAACACTGAACAAAGAAATTGAAGATGTTATATGATGGAAAAACTTCCCGTGTATTCATGGATAGGCAGAATTAATATTCTTAAAATGACCATATTACCAAAAGAAATATACAGATTCAATGCTATCCTCATCAAAATACTAATGACATTATTCACAGAACTAGATAGAAGAGTCCTAAAATTGCTTTGGATGAATAAAAGACCTAGAATAGCCAAAGTGATTTAAAGTTGAAAAAGCAATGCTGGAGGCATCACAATACCTGACTTCCAATTGTAGAACAGCTATATCAACATAATTTACCTGGTACTGGCATAAGAACATACACATAGACTGATGGTGCACGACAAAAGACACAGAGACAATATGGTCCTGTTGAAATTTGGGTTTTTGATTTCTTTCAAATAATTTACCTGAGATTTTCAACTTTGAAATAACTGCATCTTCATGTATTTATTGAATAAATAATTATACAGTGGTTACTATGTTTCAGACAATATATGCAATCATACTCCACTGCTAACCCATTTTTTTCCCCCTCACTACAACACTACAGAGTAGACACTACTTATGTTTACTTCCAGTTGAGGAATTCAGGGCAAAGAGGGCTGAGTCATGTAGCATAAGGGCAAAGAGCTGGCAAGTGGTGGAGTAGGAATTCATAAAGGTGTTCCAGGTCTTGAGTTCAAATTCTTGAATACTCTACTATTTTTATATATACAAAGCAATACTTTACTTCAGAAGGAAAATTTCACCATAGTTAAAATGCTCCTAGAAGCTCAAAGCACATATTTTCTTTTCCTTAGTGTAGTGAGTTAACTGCCAATTTGAAGCTAAATGTGGTTGGCTGCCAGACTCACAATAACCCCTATGTGACATTTCTCATTCCTATTCCTCTTGCCCCTTGGTCATGGCTAATTTAAGTAAATAAAACTGACCAAACCCAGATCAATTGGATTATGTACCTTGATAATTTGAAAAATGAAAAGGAGATGGGAGAGAAAGAAGAATTTGTTGAAAATGAATTAATTCACAAGAAACCAACACAAAAAACTCATTAGCTTCCATAGTTTCCTGGAATATTGCTTTTTCTTAGTCCATATTGAAAGAATAGTACTATTAAAATAAACTAAAAATGCTTTAAATAAATGATAATGTGAGATACAGTTCTTTTGTGGAGAAATTATTAAGATCAATGCAAGCATCAAAAAACTAACCATACGCAAGTATGATATTTCCTTCCAAATATTCCATCTTAACAAATATCAAAGACTTTTAGATATTAAAAGTGTTTAGTTAAATTTAATTAAGTGGAACATGTGATGGAAACATTCTGCTCCAGTTTTAGTCTCCTTGCTAGAGGCAATTTGCAAATGCATTTTTCTAGTACTTGATTCAAGGGCTCCTAGAAGCATTTGCTTTTTTTCTTGGTGAAAACACCAATAATCTTGCTATCTTTTGGGGGGAAATGTCTCAACTATCTCCCTGTCTCATGGACCTTGATTGCCTGATGTTTACAAAGGACATCACGGGTTGTGCAGAATGTTGATGACATTCTCCTGAGAAGAACTGGAGAGTTGACAGCTGGTGTAGTGGTTATGATAGTGACTCCTCTAATCAGGAAAACACAATGAAATCTGATGTCTCTACAGCAAATGTAAGTACTATATGGAGACTCCTGTCAATAGAATAAGATAATAGGTGTTTGAATGTTTTATGTAGAACTTAAAGACTATCAGCCCATTAAATAACCATTCTCCCTTTGAGAAGTTGATATCACTTTGATAATAGGTGAAGATAAAATGGCAAGTAATGGACAACCAAATGATCACATAACTTGAATTCACCTACAATATCGGTCCATTTCACCCACTTAATTACATAATTGTGTTTTCCCAACAGCCCAACCTCTAGTGTAAGTACTGATATTTTTTTTCTTGGCCTGATCAGGTCTTGAAGATATGACTATGTTTCAGGGGCAACTGGTTCTCACTAGCCACTTGTGGTCTCTTGTTAAATTGATGGTCTTACTTCAAGTCACAGTATGGCCTCAAAGAGAGCATCACATTATCATATGACTGAAGATGGAAAGCTCAGGCCTGATTTCTGATGGTATTACATAGTGTGGGATAATCTTATATGGAGTGTTTTAACATTATTACCAACCTTGGATTTGACCATGAATGAGAGTAGAAGAGGGAAGTCCCTTAAACACACAACTCACAGCAGGACCTTTATTCACTTAGTTTATAAAGAGAGGTGGCCTGGAATAAAGGTCTATACTGATTTTCAAGGAGAGGCTCACAGTCACCACTGGTCAGAGATTTGGAGAAAAGCAAAGGTAGGACTTGTGAATAGACTTTGCTGAAAGGAAAAAGAATGCCTTTTATTTTTGGTTTCCCAAATAATATATCTTATGGTAGAAAAATCCACTTCAAAGCTGACAATAGCCCTAACACCCATGGAATTTTCTGGTTTTTAGCATATATAATTCAGAAAACAGCTATTCTTAGAGAATGATAAAATTATCAACTGAAGATTTAGAGAAAGGAAACCTTTATCTATTGGAAGCTGCACGTGACTGACAAAATATTTGTAATAGGCAAACAACATATGGTGGTACTCTTCATACCCCATTATTTCATGAGTCTAGGAATTGAGGGGTGGAATTGAAGGTGGGTAGCATTTTAAAATTCTAACACAATATACACTATCAAATATTTTGATTGCAATCACCACAAATAAGTATAAGGATTTCCTGTTAAGGATTATTCTTGCCTAACAGAAAATTATTGTCACCAGGACAAACAATAACATTTCAGGGATTCAGAAGTTTAAAAAGCCTCTTGGAAATATTAAATGTCTCTTGTTTTGTTGGAAGGGCTGGATTCTATTCAGAAGACTCCTACATATATTTCCTATATAAAAATATTCTCTTATGTGGGACTGGAGCAGTGGCTCGGTGGTTACCGTGGTTGCCTCAAACCCTAGCACCCACGTACACAACTAAGTGTCAGAGCCACGAAAGCCATGTGAAAAACTAAATAAAAATTGATTCTGTCTCTGTCTCTATGTCTCTCTCTCTTTCTCTAGCTGTCCTTCTCTCTCTAAAAAAATTTTTTTTTTCTTATGTAAAAGAACAAAACTCTTTGGGGGAATAAAGATTTTATACTTTTTTAAACAACACTGACCATTAAAATCATGTTTTCAAAATTTTAAATGTGTTATGTACTTGACAAATATATTTTAAATGTGTACTGTGTGCTAGGCATTATCATTACACAGAATATTTTCAGTGAAAATACCAAAAAAACAGCACTTCAAGTCTAGTTGATGGATTATGGGATCATTTAATTTTCTCTTTTATACATTATTATTTCTTCAAATTTTCCTAGTTAAAGACATTTATTTTGTAATTGAGAGAAACCTTCATTCTTTTTTTAAGAGAGAGGGGGACAGGGAGAGAGACAGAAAGAAACAATTTTATTTAGTTTTTCATGTGGCCTTCATTGATTTGAGATTGCATTGGGTACATGGTGCTGGGGTTTAAACTCCCGTACTTATGCATGCCAGGCAAGCACTGTAACCTCTGAGCCACTGCTCCAGCCCCCGAAAACCTTCATTTTTAAGACAGAACTAAGTAATAAAATCTATAATAGAGCAATGAAAGGTAAATAAAAAAGGGTATGCATTTCAGAGAAACAGCCATTAATAATTCTACGGTAGTCTAAACTTTAACACAAAAATTCAGTTAGCTTAATTTTGTGTGTTGGATGTTTTATAAATTTGATATTTAAATTTATGTATTGCAGAGAAACTTTTAGAGGGCTTCTAAAGTAACTTTTTTACTTTTCTATAAAGACTTGATTCTGTGGGCATGGAGCAACACCACATAGATTCTCCCTCAAGTGTGAGATCATTGCCCAATTATCAACTCCAGATTTTATCTCTTCAGGTAATCAAACTTTGCATTCTTCTCCATGGAGCAACAATGTCCACCCATTTTGGCCCAACAGACTATAAATGAGAAAGTTATTCTGGGCTCCAGAATTCAATGAGGCCTTGGCTAAGTAAGACATCTGGGGCACGGTTTGACTTTTCCCTCTGCCTAATAACCACTTATAGGGTGCTTCTCTCCAGGTCTAGACACTGCCATGAGATGATTGATTGTGTGTGTGTTTGGAGGAGCTGGGGCTGGGAAGAGAGGCACAGAGTCACTTGTGTTCCTGGAAAATACGTTGTTTTTCAGTCTCAAAGCTGTACTTCATGGGATATAAGCATCATGGGACATGCTGCTCCTAGTAGGTCCATGCATCTCAGTCCCTCAGTCTATCTAGTTCTGAGGTGGGAACTCCATAGATCCTCACACTCTTGATGAAATGTGTTCTACACACACAAATACACACACACACACACACACACACACACTTGTACAAATCAGCTATGTACAGTCGTCCTACCTTATCTTCTTTTTTTTAAATTAAGAAATTTGGTTATTTTACAATCAAAAAGGCATATAAAATAACAATATGATATGCTTATATTCTTAAATCAAAATCACCTGCTAGATCCCTCCCGATTATCCCTTCCTCTCCCCTCCCGCACTTGTCCACTTTATCTCCTTTGGAGAGACTATCATTTATTTATTGCTAAATTCAATTTTCTGCCTCTATGGAGGCCTTCTAACTATCTGAAAATATATGAAAGATGTAGTTTTAGTTTCTTTATTGGCTAATTTTTCAGGGTAGTTTATAGAGTTCATGAAGGCAAAGTTTGTTTATTTCTGAATGGTAAGTATCAAAACAATACCTGTCTGTAACACAATGGACTCCAAAATACATTTTTTTTAATTAATCAATCTGTAAAGTAATTTGATTTTAATGATTTAAATAGCCCCTTCAAATTACTCTGTTTGGGGGAGGGGGTGTCAGGGCTGAGGATGGAACTTGAACTCAGGGCCTTGTGCGTGCTAGGCAAGTGCTCTGACACTGAGCTAGATCCCCAACCCCAAATTACTCTTTCTTATGGCAAATTCCCCAGAGCTTTTGTTCAGTCTCCTTACAAATTCTGGCCCTCTTTCTTTTTCTCTGCTCTTTTCTTCCCACTGTCCACAGGCTCAGAAGGAACAGGTTTTGAGCTTTCAATCTTGGTAGTATGTGGGGAAAGAAAACCCAATGTATTGGGAAGAAAATAAAAACAGGAGATATAATTGAAGAATGGCAAGTGACCGTCCACAATATCATTTTACTCTGAGTATTGGTAACTACTTAGAATAGTTGATTCTATTTTCCTTCTTAAATTACTATAAGACACGAGAATACAGAGTATCTGCTGACCATCGTAAGCATGGGGACTGTATCATTGAATCATTTTAGCATGATGTGGACTTCACTGGTTTTCATCAGTCAGGGTTAAGAATGGTGCCGCCTGGATAACACTGAGGGAATCAGGCAGAATTAGTGAAAGTTTTGTTGCTGCTTTATCAGTTATCCAGTTGTAAAATTTCTACTCACTATCTTTATACTATTTACAAATGTCAATCTCATTCTCTAGGGAATGGCTTGTTATGAATTGTTCACTGGAACTGTCACATTTAACTGCCAATGACAATGAAATGAAAGTCTGTCTTAATTACTCTCTTGTCTCATTTTTCATTTGCCATGACTCTTTCTAGCAAGGTAAATTATACAATTCTTCCAAATTTTTAGAAGAGTGTCTGAAACATAAAGGTGATTATTAAGAGTTGAGGGAAGCATCTGAAGATTTTTGTAACAATAATATGGGCAAGGGTTTGAAAAAAAGGAATTATAAGTTTAGTGAGAACTAACTACTAATGACTAATTTGGCACCAATAGTATTGGGAAATATCTATTGATAATCAACAAAAACAATTTGAAGGGAAATTAAAATTATAAAAGAAGTTCAAATTCCAGAGGAAAAAATTATCAAACAATTTATTTAAGTAGCAAGAATCTAAAGTAGGTCAGAATTTATTTCTGGATGCCTAAAGATATTAAACCATCTGTATGCAAATGGCATGAAACAACTAATGTTCTTAAACCACATTAAATGATTTCCATGTAATCAAAACAGCAGACACTGGTAAGAGGTATCTAGCATAATAGTCATCCAGAAAGACCTCAGCTATGATTGGCCTGCAGTAACCTCTGTGGGGAGCTCCAGATCAATTTTTTTTGTTCAAATTCATATTTTATAGGACTCCCAAAGTGGAGGAATACCGATAAGGGTCAATGCCAAATATATAAGTGGGTTTCCATGCTAGAGGAGGAAGCTTTCAGTGGCAAAGGTAAAGGGATTATAGATAGAACAGCTCAATTATCGTAGCCCTCTTGGAACATTTTCCCATATTGTACACACGGGGCTTTCTGTCCTTTCTTACAGACCACCCCATGAGATGGAACTGGAGGCTGTGTCCCTTGGACAAAGCCCTCTCCTCATATGCTCATACACAGTAATAACATTAGAAAAAGTTCTACACAAAATAAGTAGTAGAGTGCCCCCTTGTCGTTAATGACATCTTGCCCATGCCACGGTAAGGTATTTTGGCCATTTGAAACTTAATACTGATAGAGTAGTAAGATGCTGATAAGTATAATGATCCTCAGCCTGGGAAAAAGAGATCAAAATAATTACTTTTTGTTGCATCTTCCCTTATTCAAAAAAGACCATAATAATTTGTGTGTGTGTATATGTGTGTGTGTGTGTGTGTGTGTGTGATGAAAACATGGATCAATCCAGTCCTCTTTATGGGCTGAAGATAACAGAGTGATTGCTGACTACTTTCAGGTACAAAAACATTTATTCCTTGGGATGCTGTTGAAATAAAAAATCTAGACTTTAAAATTTAATGACTCAAGATGTTTGTCATAAGACCTAATATTGTTTAGTTTACGGAAGCTAATTTTTTCAAATAATAATTGACGAGGTAAAAATCACGCTAATAGAGCAGATTAGTTGAGGCATAACATTTAATGTATGTGTTTGCTTACATAGAATTTGATACTTTTGAATATTTAGTCTTAGTCAAAGTATGGACAATAGGATGGACAGAACACATTGTAGTATTTGGTATTATAGTATTAAGGCACAGAGCATAAACAAAGCTTAGGTTATATGTAATCTCCTTCAAAATCCCAATTTTAAATGTGTCTAAAAGTATGGAAAGTTGGTACTTGTTTCATTTTTTATGTGCAGTCCTGTGCTTGGGGAGAGGTAATGTTTTATGATGCAAAGGACAAAAATTAGAATTCAAGAAAATGAGTTTGAATTTTAGGTCCACTATTCAGAATGTATTACTTTGATTTTTTCTCTTTATTTCATATTTTGATAGCATCTAACTTACCAACTAAAAATATTTTAGGCACAATTTTTGACACAAAATAGTCATTTGATAAACAGAAACCATAATTTTTCATTTTTAGTTTTGCTCTGAATGTGTTAACTTGCTTATTTATTTATTCATTTTAATAACTGTTGCTTTGGCCTTGATTTACATGGTATAACTTCAGCCTCTTCTCAGATTCCCAATAATCTGACTATATCCTTATTTATTAATCTTTGCTGGTTGTAGGTCATATCGTCTTATCTACATCTCCCACACATTTTTGACAATCACCAGGTGATAGACAAAAGTGTGATCAGATTTGTTTTCATGGATTTTAAACCACTAGTTTTCCTTCCCTGGACACCTCTTGCTAAAGATTTCTGTTCTGTCTGCAGTCCTTGTACATCTTTCCCAATTGACTAATAAGTGATCTTCCAAACTGACAGTCCTATCCCTTGAACCTATACTGCTTGATGTTTTGGTTCTGTTTAGAAATTTCCATGTTTATTTCTTAATCTCCTCTATTTTCTTCTTCCCATAAATTTGTATCTGTAAGATGAATCCCTTTTTGCATCTTAAGAAGATCCATGTTTTCTTCTTACCCCTATTATTAAACATCTTAGCCTTATAAAGTGCTTGAACTATTTATCATAATTACTTCATTCTTTGTTTTCTACTTCCATCTATTGATTGTAGCTCAATTCAGATAAAAAATGAGTACCACTGAGTAAATGAACAAAACCAAGAAATGAAACACAAGTGAGAAAAGATCTTGAGGCTAAAAACAAATCTTTTTTTCAAAAAATCAAATTCTTTCAATCTTTCTACAGAAGTACGAAACTATTAAGAAACACCATAGGCAGTGGGGAGCTAAACTTGAGGGTGAGCTCAGTCAATTGTAAAAGTTATACTAGAAAGAAAAGATGCAGCTGCAATGACAAAGATTTACAGCTTTCTCACTAGTGTGGATAGAGAGATCTGATGCGTCTAGTGAAGATCAAGCAGCAGAAAGCTGAAGGTGAAATAAGTCATAATAGAGGCATAAAAAAATTTCAGCTTTTCTATGATGGAGTGGATGGTTAAAGCTTGAGAGAAGGGTGAATATTATGCAGCAGTGAAGTCTTAGGGAAATGCATCAATTGACTAGAAAACTGCATTGGACTTCATAATGTGAATATGCAATTTTTAGTAATGACAGCTCATACTTACACATATAATATAAGGAAGTATGGACACGAAAAGGCAGAGAATCAAAACTTACTATTTTTGTGTTACTATTTACAGAAGATTTGCTTCCACTCTAGCACAGAATAGTCTTTCTTGTTATTTGGTTGTATAAATGAAAGATGGCTTTAATCTGTTTCCTTAATATTGATTTATAGAGAATATATTTTTACTACCCTTTATATTTTTTTAAAATAGGATTTGGGATATAAAAACCAATAATGTTGTTACTTGTTATAACAATTGCATGAGAAAATTAATTCAAGATTAATAGTGGTATTCAAAGGAGGATGGGGTTGTATAAAAATAATTGTTTATCGATTTATTTTGATTTAACTACATAAAATAGCCACCTTATATCTTTAGTTCAAATGAATACATTAGTTTTTGTTTTTGCCCAGGGTGTATGGAATTTTAATATATCTCAAGTGAAAAAGAATGAAGCTAAAAGAGAGATAGGAAAAGATATTTTCATCTATGTTCTTATGTTTTATAATTTGATTTCCAGTGCCATTTATCATGTTATTTATTTTCTTAGGCCATAAAAATACAGTTTTGGGTTGGCTCCCAAGTTCATACTAAACCTGACGTTCTCATTAAGGCAGCCTCACCCTCCGGTTTGAAAGCTGACACTCTTTCACATTCACTTTGTCCTGAGTGGCTGCTTGCATTTTAAACATTCTCTGTCAACCATAATTCATCTTCACTGAAATATAACATACCACACTTTCTTTCTTCCTGTTCTCTACCTGGCCTCAAAATTGGAACATAAAATATTAACTTTTCTTGAAAAAAATATACAAATAATACTAATAAGTTGGGAGTTCATAAAAAGCATCATTACTTAAAAAAATAAATCTTACCTTAAATATCTCAATGAATCAAGAACATGTCAGAATCTTTTCAGTTTTAAAAGACCCTTAGTTAACACAAAACTTTTTTTCATTATCCTTGCCTCTTATTAATAAAATTGTCAGTTTTATTAATAAACTTACCTCTAATTGCCTATCATATCTAGCACTATCATGGTAACTAATAAAAACAGTAAATCTACAAGTCACCATATTTAAATAACAACTAACATATTGGAAAATTATTATGTGGCAGATGCTGTTGTATTTTACATGTATATCTAATCTAATCCAATTATCCCAATTTTATAAATGAAGAAATTGCACCACCGACAGATTGAATAACTAGCCAAGAGTCATCAAGTGGCAAAGCAAACAATTCAAATTTAGGTAATCCAAGTGCCAAGTCTGCAATCTTCAACCCTTTGCCTAATCAAGCAAAGAACCGTTCCTTGGACTAATCTCCACACCAGCGCCTGGTAGGGTTTAGACGGTGCACACTAGCCACAATGATGGTCAAGAGTGTTCTTGTTGACCATGTATTGAGTCCACCTAGGGTAAACTGCATAGACACTTAAAATCACTTTCGCCATCCATACTTTCTTAATTTAATGAGGCCACTACTTGGTAACTAAGGTTTGGGAAATAATCAAATTCATTATTGATGCATGTTTTAATAAAAATAGAAACAGAAGAATTATGAGTTTGAGTTTCCTGATATATAATTTTGGGGGGGTTCATTCTTCTTATTCTGAAAATATTGTAAGACACTGTTCTCTAAGCCTTGATTTATGAATAATAAGTAAGCCACATGGTTGTTACACTTGTCTCTGATGTTTAAAAACTAGGTTTACACCCTCAACATTTCCAATAACAATACCAATTAATAGGTGTCTACAATTGGAAATATGCCATGGCTCCTGCCTTTATTAGAACTGAAGAAAACAAAGGTCTGATGTACTAAAGTGAATTAAACATAGTACAAAATCCTGCAGTAATTACAAAATTTAGAGATACAATGTTAACCTTCATGCTTATTTTAACAGAGGAACTGGATAAACCATAAAGTATAAAAGAAACAAACTCTATATAGTGAATATGCAAGCTATTGATATTTTAGGACCATCTTTGAAATGTTACACAATACAGTGTTTACAAGTTTATATGTACACTTCAGCTTATATGTTCAAAAACTGTGTGTTCCAATTTTTTAACATTGTTATTAATGCTGTGGGAGCATACATCATGGCAGATTGCCAAAAATAAAAATAATAGGATCAATAATAATTGAGTATAAAATATGATTGTAGTTGCTCTTTATAGCCAGTATCTACAGTGTGTAATATTTACATATCTTCTATTATTGTGTTCATTGAGGTACAATTATAAGCACAAAATAACTGAATTATTTTATCTATGATAGATAAAATCATTGTGTTATATCTTTCAGCAATTTAAAGTTAAGCAGGCTTAGGACAGGTGTGTAATAGAAAAGTAGTGTAGGTACTTGACTATTCATTTAAGGCAAACTGTGTCGAGTTGAGGCATTCTAAGGTTGAATGACCTTCTGTGAAGTATATGTATAGATTATAGAATATCATAGTCGAAGTAATAGACCATGAGCACTGTCCAATTCTTTTCAAGCTAAATAGTGCAGATAATCATAATTATTTCTAGGTCCAGGGTCAAAAGAGCTGTTCATTACTTTTCTGGCTTATTTAAGAATCTTCTAAAATAATAAGTAATTCATCATTCTTGTCAGTAGGTTATAAAGAAATTAAATGAAGCAAGTTCTGGGAGTGATTTTGACAGCATACTATCTGAAGCATCTTGCCTTTCATTCTTGTCATTTTGTCTCTTAATGTAGATCTCATATTTCAGAACTCCAGGTCATTCATTCAACTTCTTTTAGAGTATGCTCTCATGATATATTCCACTGAATTTTTTTCACTAAGTCATTAGTGTTTTGTACAAAGTGTTAATGAGGGCATTAGAACTATTATGGAAGATAAAAATAGGTTTTTTCTGCCTGTCAAGGAAGTAATATCCTTTGCTGAGACACACTGTTAGGAAAAGCAAAACCTTCCAGACAAAAGAAGAAATCTTCCTTTAATAAATTAACAGGAAGAGTCTAATATTAAATATATAAAGGAGATATATATAGGCTATTAAGTAGCTCAGCTTCAACCTCTGAAAGCACATTAATTTACTTTCATGAAAAAATAAATATGTTAATAGAAATCTGTAAAATTAAATTAAAGTTGAAAAAATTAAGTTCACATGTTAAATGCTGTACCCTTTTATCCACTAAGTGCTGTTAAATGTAAAAAGGAGGAACGAAGGAAGCATGATCATCAGCAATGAGCTGTCAATTGGCCTGCCTTTACCAGGAAGTGAGTTGACAATTTATGTTAAACATGTTCATAGCTCTTCAAGTAGAAGTTCCGTTTTGGGAAATCTTGATTAATAAAATAATATAGAGTACAGAAATAACAAATCAGTGGAAAACACCTAAAGGTCTAAAATAATTTTAATGGAATGGTTATGTTAAACTGTGATCAATTCATGCAATAGAACATTATGAAGGGCATTGTTTAAAAGAAAATTATAGATGAGAAAACGTAGAATATAATATTAACAGAAAAACTACAATAAAATATGTGCATTTGATAATGGAATTTATATAAAATTGGATGAAAATAGGAAAGAAATATTAAAATACTAGTAGTTTTTAACTTTACCTATTAGAATTTTCCCATTTATTTAAATTTTGATATTCTTAAATATTCCAACATGACCACTTATTGCTACTATATTAAAAAATGAATTATACCAAATCACAACTGAATGATAAAAGAAAAAAATGACAAATAAGTATAATCAAGGTTCACTTTTATAGGGTAGAAAACACCATAAAATAGTAAACAGAAAACACAAAATTGGATTACATTATTGCAAATAATGAATCTGAAATGATATCATATATATTATATGAATAATTATTATAACTGAAAAATCAAATAATTCAATATAAAAAATGAAGAAATCTGAATAAACATTTTTCCAAAAAAGGTACACAGTTAAGGACAAGAAAGAAGGTATACCATTGACTATTAGGGAAACTTGATTCAAAGCTAAAGGAAATACAATTCACACTTGTTAGGGTGGTTAATAAAATAAAAAGATGGTAAGTTTGTGAGGACAGAGAACCTGGAGTCTTCAGTTCATGCCAGTAGAAAATGGAATAGCTGGGCCTTGAGTGATGGCTCAGTGGTTACGGCGCTTGCCCAGCATGTGTGTGTACACAGGTTCAAACCCCAGCATCATGTACACAACTAAGTGTTGGAGTAACAAAAGCCACATGAAAAACTAAATAAATTTGATTTGATTCTCTCTGTCTTTTTCTCTATCTCACACTGTCCCTCCCTCTTAAGAAAAAAAAAAAGAAAATAGAATAGCTAATTTGGAAAAACTTCTGGAAGTTCCTTAAGCAGTTAAATATAGTTATCATCTATTCTATTCCTTGATACATACATAAGAGAAGGAAACTGTATGTCCACAAAAAAGTAAAAGCTTGTGCACTAATATTCATAATAACATCATTATTCATCATGACCAAAGGGTGGAAAATAACCCAATCCAGCAATTGATAAGTGGATACATGAGATGGGCAAACAGTGCAATGTTATTCAGCAGTTAAACAAAGGAGGTGTTGATACATGCTAACACCTGCAGAACTTCATGCTAAGTGAAAGAAGCCAGTCTCAGATGACCATTTTTATGCACAATTCATTTTTATTAAGTATCTAGAATAGACTAATACAGAGAGATAGAAAGTAGATTACAGGTTGCCTACAGTTGACAAAGGGGTGGGTGGGGAATTAAGGGATGAGACCTAAGAGGTGCATGGTTTCCTTTTAGGACAATGAAATTGTTTTTAATTGATTATGGTGATGTAAGCATAACTTTATGATATATAAAAATCCATTGACTTGCATAGTTTAATCATATGTTATGTTACTCTCAATTAAGCTCTTAAAAATATAGCTGTTTTAAGGTAAAAATAAACCATAAGAAATACTCTTATATATGAGGACAACATGAATTTATTTTGTGATAGATTTTAAACACTTCAACTAGTTGTTGGTAAATTCTGGTGCACTTTTTGTGTTTGGGACCACATAGCAAAGACCTTCTGGTACAGGAAAGATAGTCAGAGGTTAAGTGGGCACCAGACAGACAACAGGAGTTACAGGAAGAAAGGGAGGAAATATCAGAGACTGTTATTTATTTATTGATTGCAATGTTGTAATTTTATAAATTTGCCTTAGAATATTGATTACATAATACAATGTACTGCCAAATGCATTTTTCTTTCTTAATTTTACATGAAAACCCTTTTATTCATTCTTTTATTTCACTCTGGCATAGAGAAGGCAGTCAATAAGCTGTCAAAAAATGGCAGACAAGTGACATGAGCAGTTTCTCAAAATACTGATAATGAGTTGAGATACAAGATAATATCACTTTAGAAGGATTGATGTAAATTTTCCACATCACTTCTACAGTGAACCAGGAACTGAGTCTAGCATAGTAATAATCACTGTAGCCCTTTTCATTTAATAAGTGCTCACTAGATAGAGAAGACTTATTTTCCTAAGCACTTCATAAATATTTCCCATTTTATATTTACCAATGACTTTGATATTTCCTCCAGCTACTAACTGATAAAGTAAAACTTACAAGACAGTTTCCAAATTATAGATAATTATGATAGAGCTGATTTCCAAGCCCAATTTTGTCTGGTGGAAAATTTCCTTCTCAAGTATTCATTTTCAAGGAAAAGCAATATAGGGTTTTGAGTTTGGTCAGAAAAAAACAAATTAATCAAAGTAGATACAAAAAATGCTGCCTATAAATTAGGTAAGAAAGTACTAAGAGAGAACTTTCTACCCTTTGGCTGACTCAGAGTCTGTGTCTTTCACAATGTTTCCCCCTAAAGATAAGCTGCGGTCCATGTTCTAGAGTACTATTGAGTAAGGTCATTCTCATGGGATACTTCCATTTTCAATAAAATCGAGAGATAACAATTTATTTAGAATACACTTGCCTGGGGTCAATCAAAATGCTGTTGAAATAAATGGCATATTTATGTTTTATTTATTAGAAAAAAAGTTCTGACTATATTTAAATTTAATTTAATTCTATCAAAATCATTGTTTTTCATCCTTTTTGATCCTTACAAAAAAGCATAAGTTAAAAATTACATAAACTTTTTACACTAGTTGACATGTACTTCAAATGCCAATCCATTTTTAAGAATTGTCTTCCATTTTATCCTTGATGAAGGGGCAGTGCAAGGTCATTCCTTCATCATGTACATTTCTCTGTACTAGAGAAAGTACCTTTGGAAGAAAATGACATTGAGGCATCTCCTTTGCCAGTTCTTCATGACCTTTAGAGACTGCCCTTATGCAAATTTGAAGAATGAGATAATTATACCAACTTGAAGGTTCATGATGAAAATTAATCTAGATAGTGGTTAGTTGAGCTCCTGGAGTTAGAAAGAACAATGATATTAGCATATGTTTTATGGACTCATACTGTTTTAAAAAAAAACATTTTTCAGTCATACTAACATAGAACAAAGATAAAAGTTCAAAATGTTACTTCTTTAGTTGAATTTCAATTATATTAACCAACACCTGTTGTCAGAATCAAGCTACCTGTAATCTTTAGCAGTAGGTAACTCTCTCCACATTGAAGACAAACACAAAAGAATGTAAAACAGAAGTGTCTTGAAACCTATATACATTTTTTTAAATTGTGAGGCCATCTGGAATTTCATAACAAGGAAGGCTTTTATTGCTTATTCTTTTGTTTGGCTCTATTTTTTCTAAAATGTGATTCAAAAAGCATCGACTACACAGTTCCTTTTTATTCTCAGCATGTTTTGATGTTTTCCTCATCTTTAAAATTTCCCATCAACGAAACAGGATTCTTCTTAACAATTAGCTAAGTTATTTATTATGAATTTCAGAAATTTCTTCCACTGTAGACATCCACACATATAAGTTCAATATATGACCTTAGAGTGAATTAACTGTGCTAAAATTAGTAAATAAACACCTTTCAGCATTGTGATTCATAATACATGAATAACTGTCACCAAAATTGTGACATAAATTTTGTCTGATTTGGTACATTGATCCAGTCAGGAATCAGAAGAGACACACTTCAAATGAATATTAAAATGAATATTACTGTTCACTAAGCATGGTGCCAAAATCTCTGTTTTTGTACTGGATATTGAAACCAGGGCCTCCAGCAACCTAAGCAGGAACTCTGCCACTGAGCTACACCCCAGCCCTAAATCTCTTTTCATTTCATGTTTCTTAAAGATAATAGACATAGGCTATATCAAATAACCAAACTTTGACTACTTGTATTCATTCAATTAATAAATTGAGTTTCTCCCAAATTGAAATATCGTTAGGTTCTATATAATGAATGACTTTTATTTTTAAAAAACAACGAAAAAAGCTATTTTAGAAAAGATATTCACCCCATTTTAGGCAGCAATATTGTTCTTTAACCACAAATACCACTCAATATCACATGAAAATGTGAATTAATTTCATATTGTTGTACAAAGCTCATCATTTTAAGTTCTCTTTTACTGTCATAAAAACTTAACACAAACTTAGTGGTTTAAAACAAAATAGGTTTATCATTTCAATTTACTTCACTTTTTAAATTGAAGATTATCACAATCTTCCCAGTAGAGTTCCACATCTGAGAGACTAGCAATCCATAGATATATAAATTTCATATCAGTTATTTGATGCCATTTTACTATGTGAAGTTATGGAGAGTAAGTAAAATTTGAGAAAATTGGTGAGAAAGAGAAAAGCAGCTTTTTACAGAGGCTGACAACCAGCTAGGCTGCATTTGTACTGTGAACTGGTCTAGTACACTTACCTAGACCAAGATGCACTCCTGTCAAATACAAAAACTTCACAAATCACCAAGGCTGTTCTCTGACCGTGGTAGAGCAAGAGAAAAATCAAGACCACTTCATAACCATGTTTCAACACAGATAAATGCATTGTCCAAAACCATAGGAACCTTCAAACAAGTTTTTATCTCAGCTGGAATGAATGACAGCTGTTTCAATTTTAGCTTTGTTCAGTACCTACCACCTATAAAATAAGATACCCAATCACAGATCAACCCTTCCCTCTTAATGTCATTCAAAGAAGCAAAACCCTACCTCCTTGACTCTTGCCCAGAATCAGGTAACACAGCCCAATTACTAGCACACTCAGTGCAAAACCTTACCTGTGTCTATGGTGGGGACCTCCTGCTTTGTAAATAAGAAACTCAACGTTAGTCATTCACAGGTGTTTTCTTTCTGATTTTGCCTGCCAAACATCAATTTTTGGCATTTAAAATTATCTTGTAAAATGAAATGTTGATAGTTTATAAGAATATAAGATAATGAACATAAAAAGTAAATTTGATATGGAGTTTCTCTTGATAAAATAGGTAGATATATTTTTTTCTCTCATTCAGTTTGAGACAGATAATAGGTAGGCAGACAGATGAATGAATAGATAACCCATGTTAGAAACTCAAACACTATTACCAAAATCCTTTCATTAGTGGTTTGGACTCATTTAACTAACAGTATTTAACATTACACCCCAGGAAATCTCTATGACTAGTTTTATAATATCTACCACAACAATTTTTCATCATTATATTTTCTGCATTAGCTGTATCACAACTGTGTTTTTATTTTCAAATGTTGGGTGACTTCAATTAAGTTTACTTAGGTGCTCTTATTTGTTGGCTTTTGATTATGAAATGAATTTACTTGCCTGGAAATTTATTCTAACTTCTCATTGCACTAATTAAAATGACACTGATTTGCTTAGATTAATATTTGGCATTCAAAATGTTCTTGCATATCAACGAGAAATATTTTGTATGTTGCTGAAATGCTATGTAGAAAAACAATTTAATTTTACTTGTGTATTTCCCAAAGACTAAGCCTCCTACCACAAATAAATTTGGTAACCACTGAGGTTTAAAAGTCAGTGATGAGAAATGTTATTTGAACCTTTTTCTTTAAAGGATTTCATTTTTTGCATTATCCAGAATAACAAATTCAGCTACCATTTAAATAACAACTATACTTTCTATGAGCTCTTCTATAAAATTAAGTGATCATCAAGTTTGTATTAATTCTTAATTATACGATTTGCATGTTTTCTGTTTTTTCATCTACAAATCTTTAAATATATATATTTAAATATTTATATATATATACGTATATATATACGTGTATATATATATATATATATATATATTCATAGAACTCACCAGTTAAGAATTGACATAGTGAGAGAGAGAATAGACTTTTTTTCAAGCAATGGGCCTAGATGAAATTTTGGGATGACAAATTGATCTTTCTTGTGCTACATTGGATTGGTATTAACTGGGTGACTTTTTGTAATTCATTGAAAAAACATGGGCTTTTGGTATCATCACATAAAATGAGAATAAATGTTCATTGTTCCATGATGGACACAATGGAGAAATACAGGACAAAATATTATATTCTATAATGTGATATAGAGACTTGGATAACATTGTATGAAAAAATACTTTTCAATCTTCTATTTTTCTTACTAAAATATTAATGTATTTCAAACACTTCCTCATAACCAGTGACAACCAATTATCATTGATATTTTTGTCGATACAACCACAAGTGATTTTTTTAGAGTGAAAAATCTATATAGAGAGGTCTAGAAAATATATGCATTACCCATTCTTAATGTTTATTGGCACATATATTTTGCTCCAAAATGAGAAGTGAATCGTCACTAGATTAACATAAAATTAAATATATTTACATATTAATAATTACTAATTTAATGATTCAAATATGGCACTCTCATGAAGAGGAAATGAGTCAAGTAGACTGTGGCTTTTATACAGGACATAAGTGTATTTTTATGAGTATGAAATACAAGACTAATTGTCCTCAGAGACTTTAGAATTGAGAAGAATTCAAATTTGAATGAGGAACATGTATCTCTTACTAATGCTCTTTGGAGAGAGAATAATCTAGTCATTCAATTTTCATTGGATCAGGCTTTTAAAAAGGAATATATAAAATACTAAGCAGGGAAGTATTCTTGCTTCAGATGTGATTTTTGCATAACAGCTTAACAAAAGAATAAAACCTTTACTCCTGAGGAGTGGGGGTGGGGACGACTACAGCTATAAGGAATCAGTGGAGTTCATCAAGAACTTCATCCCTGGGTAGCTATATTTTATAAACCAGAATTCTAAAACATGAACAAAAATTTCAAAAAAATTTAACTAAATTCTAGCAATATTCAAGAAAGAAAAATATATTGTTTAATGAAACAAATATCATACAGAATTCCTAAGATTTTTGATGAACATGTGAACATTTACTGATACTGAAGAACAAGACGCATGACTGTGGAAAAATGCTTCCTTCTCTTTTTAATAAATCCACCAACATGAATACACATTGTACATATATTAATATGAGACTTGCCATTGTCATTCATTTTGGATAAACTTCTTAATGTATCTAACATGCACGGGTCAAAACCATATTTAAAAAATGATCATGGAAATTAAATCACAGCAACTTTGATCAGTCAAAATTAAGATTCTGTAGATATTACATTTACTTCAACAAAAATGTTAATTTGGGGAAGAGGGGGATCTTTATTTTAAGATCTTTATTTTTTTACTCTGCAAGTCACCAAATATTTAAACCTATTTTATTTCTTCTTAATTTTTTTGTACTAATTTGTCTGTGAAATACTTGCTTTGCTTCTTGATCAACACTTATTTCTACTGAAATTAAAATACATTTTAAAAGTATTTTTACTTCAATATCTCATGAACATATGAATAAAACAAATATAAACACATGTATATCATAGATAATAGAGTTAATTAAAAAACTATACAGTGTAGCTTGATGTGATGGAGCACTCCTGGAATCCTAGTGACTTGGAAGGCTGAGGCAGGAGGATGGTGAGTTCAAAGCCAGCCTCAGCAGTTTAGCCAGACCTTAAGCAACTTAGGGAGACCCTCTCTCAAATTAAAAACTAAGAAGTGCTGGGGATGCTGCTCAGTGGTTAAGCTCCCCTGGCTTCAATTCCTGCTTCCAAAGAAAAGGCATTAGATAGCATATGTCCCCAAGTATTATTTAGAATTAAGTAGGGAATAATTAAGAAAAATAAATTTGTTTGAAATTTTATAAAATATTCAGTTATACATGTATTTCCTAGCAGATCAGACTTCCTAAACTTTTTAAGCTATTAATATTTATAAAAATTATTGAGAAGCAACTGAAATTCTGGGATTCTGATATTTATACAATTTAATAAATATTATTTATAAATCATCAAGCTATACAGAAGTTTTGTAATGAAATTTTTCTAAATTATAATATATTATAGACTATTTAATTTTGCCTACATTATATTCATGTAAAGGTGTCAAAAATGTTGATAGTTTTGTATAGAACTTTTATCTGCCTTGCCATGACATACATAAATACATAAATCATTGTGACATGAAATAAATATGTATGTGTGTGTTTTATGATACAAAAAAAAACCCAGAATGAAACAGAATGAAAGAGGCAATTAGGATGCTATATCTCCACACATTTACAAAGATAGGAATATTCCTGGTATTTAAATATCACTAACTGGACAGGAACTTGACTGGCTCCTTTTCTCTTTCCAACTCTTGTATAATAATTGACCTTGTCACTGGGTCCTCCCTGTTTTGGCTATTCACCTCCTTTTTACAGAGAACCATAACTCCTCTCCTGATCATGAGGTCAACAGCATCCTCCTGGTGAGCTCCATTAGAACTGTTCAATGCAAGCAGTCCTCAACTGTGCCCGCTTTCAGTAGGAAAGAGTTTAACACATATTGGCCACCCCTTCTCCTGTTACCCCTTTCTTATACAATAAAACGAAAAAGGCCAGAATGTTAGGTAGAACTGGACCTAGGCAATGTCATTTTGAAACATTGTCCATCTTAGAACAAAGTCACCTCAATGTCATCTGACTCACCAGCACCTAAACCTTTCCCCTCCCCCAACAATACTACACCATCATGCAAAGAAGCTCTGGACACTCCTTTATCACAAGAAAGGATTCTTGCCTGGCAACACCCTAATCCCTTCCCCTCTTGGTCCCTCTATATCTATCCCAAGCTATAAGCAGAAGACTGGTCCCAGTCCCTGCTGGGGCGCCCTGCACAGGTTTGTTCTGAATGAACATGTGTTCAGTCACTGCACCCCTCTCTTTTCTTCCTTCATTCACTTTGTTCCTTACAACTTAATCACCTGATTTTGTACAGAATTCTATTCACGGTTGCTTGGCTATTTCCTATATTTAAGATCCCACCTTTTATCTTTTTCTAGCGATTCTTCACTTTGTCCATGTTAGGAAAGACGCGGGTAGAAGGAGTAAAGAGAGAAGAGAGTGGCAGGGACTCAACAGCAGCACAGGTTTATTGGGAGAAATCTGTGGAGGGGGCCCAAGGAGAGTCTGGAACACGAAGTCTGCTTACAGCCTGGGGTAGATACGGAGGACTTAGGGAGAGATTAGGGCATTGCGAAGGAGTTGTTAAGAAAGCATCTTTTTTTATGATGGAGTGTTTAGCGTTTCTTTGTGTGATGGTGGAGTATTGTAGGAGGGTCTGGGATTTAAGATTTAGCAGGTCCAGACTTCAGGGATTAGGTGGGTGTTGTTCTAAGATGAGGATAAGATTCAAATGATATTGGCTGGGTCAAGTTCTACCTAACAGTACAAATGAAGATGTGTGTGGAGAATCACCTGGGATAAGCTATAAAAAAATACCCTTAAAAGTTTTAATTAGCCCTCTTACCTAAATGAAACTATTGTACTTCAGTGCAAGATAATTTGATTATATAAATAAACATTATGAATAGGTATATAGAGAGGAATTTTAAAATGGAAGTCTTAAATTAAGGATGAATGTGAGATATATTTCCTTTATAATGAGAAGGGAAGAAAATGTCCAGCGTGGGGGCTGGAGCTGTGGCTCATCGGTTTCGGCACTTGCCTAGCAAGCACGAGGACCCGGGTTCAAACCCCAGCACCACGTACACAACTGAGTGTTGGAGCAACTAAGGCCATGTAAAAACCTAAATAAAGTTGTTTCTCACTTTCTCTGTCTCTCACTGTCCCTCTCTCAAAAGAAAATGTCCAGTGTGGTTCTTGCTGGTCAGTAGTATGGGAGCCAATGTAAAAAAGAAAGTGTTCTGTTGCTTAGCCATGTGCAATGGCACACACCTGTAATCCCAGCAGCTCTGGAGGCTGAGGTGGGAGGTCAGCAAATTCAAAGCCAGACTCAGCAATTTAGTGAGGCCCTATGCAACTTAGTGAGACCCTGTCTCAAAATAAAAAATTAAAGAGGGATGGGATGTACCTCATGGGTTAAGTAACCCTGAGTTCAATTCCCAGTATCAAAAAGAAAAACAATTGTTGCTTGGTTATAGAAACAAGAAAATGATGAAGCTAAAAAAAAATGAAATCAGTTTATATCTAAAAGCTGCCAGAGGACAGAGAATTCATTTTTCTTTTTGTGTGGATTTTAGTTACACTGAGGCAATTTTGGGGTCCTAGTTATGAACAGTAGTGGCAGAACTAATTGTATTTGCCTTTCAAGAAGATTCCAACTCTGAGTAGATGTTCTTTGTATTATTACTTATTACTTTACCATTTCCAAATCCAACCCAGACAGTGCTCATTATTATAACTTATTTTAAAGTATATTTCCTGTATGCACATCTCACCAGCCATTACCTACTGGAAAAATAAAAGCTGCACTGGCATTGCATTTCCAACGGAGTAAAGAGCAAGAATACATTCTACACAGAGCTGTAGCCTAATAACTAATTTATCAAATCCTCAAAGAATTAATTGCTAGCTAACAAGTACATACTATTTACCATGAGCTGAAGGGTTGTCAAGAAATTCATGAGAGAAAAGTATTTGGTTTCAGTGAACGTACAAATTTGTTGGGAAATAAAATCTCATACTCAGATCAAGTAGAGAAGGGTTAAGTTAACACAATTCAGAGGATATGGGGAGATGTTCAGAGACTGCTGAGGAGCTGCGAGCTGGAAAGTTATAGAGGGAGACAGGACAAGCAGAATGAAGGGCATTCTAATTAAGACTATGAACAAAAGCAAATGTCCAGAAGAAAAGAGAACCACACAAGAAATAAGAAAGAAACTGGACTTCTGTTTTAAATATTGTGAAGTGGTAATGACAAATAATGGGATGAAGCTGTATTTATTGAGTCTAACTAAAGGAAGGAGCAAAGTACTTAGAGCTTCATCTTGAGATAGCATGATTTTTCCGCAATGAATAGAGTTCTTAATTAACGATAAAATTGCAGCATTGAGAAGACCCAGGTAGGAAGAGATTGAAACCAAGGGATTCAGGAGCACACTAAGGAAGTATCTGCATAAAATGGGTGTGCCTCATCCCTCATGGAAATTGAGCTCTCTTCTTCAGAATGGTTCTTTTTGTTAATATTTAAAATCAAGAAGGACAGTGAGAGAGAGAGAGAGAGAGAGAGAGAATCATTTTTATTTATTTATTTTTTGTTTTTCATGCGGTTTTCATTACTCTGAGACTTTGAGACTTTGCTGTGTACGTGGTGCTGGTTTGAACTTGTGTCCTCACGTCTGTCAGGCAATTGCAACGACGGCTGAGCCGCCACTTCAGCCCTGGAACGGTTCTTATTCTACTTTCATGTGGCTTTCTAATCTTATTCATTGGCATTATTATTCATTATTTCAGTTTTTCCATTTAATATTTTAGATTTGATTTTTTTAACTTAAAGTCATGGCCTTGGCTGTTCTTTATATTTCTAAATCCCCCCTCTGATAATGCTTTTCTTCTACCCACTTTGACTAGAATTGGAGTCCTGCAATCCAAATGCCATGATTTCATGAAGAACTCAGCTGGTTCAAGCAGACCATGGAAATATGGAAATGACCAAACTAAGGGATATGAAGCAATACATCCATTTCCAAGATTCAAGTTAATACAAAAACCACCATAAGAAGAAGTTCTCAAAATGTAAATTATAAAACACTCACTATGATTCTTAAAGTCCGTGAAAATGTACAAAAGTCAATCTTAAAAAATACTTATACCACTAAAAAATGAAAACATCTAATTTACTAAGAAAAAAATATCTAAAAGAGGATATATAATTAAGCTGCAGAAAATAACACCCTAAAATAAAAAGACTTTACTGGAAAAAAAAAAAAACGGAAGGTTTAGAACTCTTCAAAAAGCTCCTAAAGCACTAAATCATAAATGTGGAATGCAGATGCCGGATTCCAGATGGTTCATGTAAATGACTGCATAGAGTGTGCTTGGTGCCTGGAGTCAAGGTTTCTGAGCTTCAGGATAAGTATACTTATACAGCATTCTTCTTCACGTAAGTGTTCAGTTTTTAAAAGAGCAACTATTATTTCTTCTTAGCAATGAGACTTTGAAAATAAAAGCATGTGCTCTCATTAGACAAATCATATATCAAAGTAATAGGCTCATCTCATTTTATTGTATAGATTCGTGGATTTATACATTCGTCTCATTAGAATATAATGATGGAAATAATAGTTTGCGTTTATAGCAATTGCCACGTGACAAGAATTCCTCCAAATGCTTTATGTACATTAACTAATGTAATCCAACAGCCCTAAGGAAGAAGTTGCCACTGTTAATCTTTCCTAGAGGAAGAAACCGAGAAGTAAAGAGATTTGTGAACTCTAAGTTCATACAACTGATAGTTACTGGAACAGAAATAAATATTTACATAGTCTAATGTTAAATGACCTTCTTAACCACCATGCTAGTACTATAAATTCAGAGCATTATATGGTCACCACCGGCACGTAGCATGGTGCCTGGCCTGAATTAGGCACTTGTTAAATCTGTATCAAACATAAGGCATAAACCATTGAACCAGTCCTTTCAAATTTTCATTATTGACATCATCATTAATTATTTTAATAGATTTTTATACCATATGTAATGAAAATGTTCCTTACTCCTTGAAAATAAAGCATATTGACCATTTCATTGTATTTACATTGCATGAGGTATAATAAGTTATCTGGAGAGGTTTGAAGTGTATGAGAGGAAGGGTGTAAATTGTGTGAAAATACTATGATGTCCTTCTATGGGGCATAAGGAACATGGGCACACTCAGATTTCAGTGTCTGTGAGGGGATCTGGAACCATCTTCTAAAGATGAGGAGGTAAACTTGTTGTAGAGGGCATAAAACTGACATCAAGGTTAAATTGATTAGCTTTAGTTTCCTCTTAGCTTTTTTTGTATCTTTCATATGAACCCAGCTTTCAGCACATCAAGTTTTCCACTTCGTAGCTTTCTTTACTCTGTGCTTTATCAAACAGCCTCATGCTATTTTTGAAGAGGCAGGAATGAGGTCCTTTGTAAATGTGCAGATTACATAATTATCTAAAAATGTATTTATTTACTTTCATACTTAATTGATAAAATGCTAATATAACATTTAGCTTTGTGAATGCTAGCATTCAGTATTGCCAATGACAAGTTCCTTTAAGTAAGAATATTTTTCTTTAATACCAGTGATTGAACCCAGGGGTGCTTAACCACTGAACCACATCTTCAGGCTTGTTATATTTTTTATTTTGAGACAGGGTTTCACTAAGTTGCTGAGGGCCTCATTAAGTTGCTGAGATAGGGTTTGAACTTGCAATCCTCCTGTCTCAGACTCCCAAGCCACTGGGATTACAGGCATGTGCTATACACATGAGTTATTTATTTATTTTTTTATGTTAGCTGTTTCGCTGTTCTCCAGAAGATTTCATAATGTTTCTATATCATAGGATATCAAGAATTTCACAATTATTTAAGAATATTTATTGTTTCTCTCTTTCTTATTTATTTTTCTACCCTGAAATTTCTATTCTTAGGATGTTGGAAACTTTAAACACAAACACACACACACTAATTTTACTCTTTACTCGGAATTCCTTTGATATTATCTTCTAGGATTTCAGGTAACTATGTGTTTTATCTCCTCTATATAATTATATTCAGCAAATATCTTTTAAAATTGTTTATTAAGGAGCTGAGTTATTGCACAATCATAAATGCTTATAAAGTGACAATATGCTATGCATTTGCTCCTAAAACAGAGTTAGCCCTACATCATCCACACCTCAGTCTCTGGTTTCTTCTATATTTTGCCCATACAACCAATATAAATGTTTAGATTGTGAGTTTTCCAGAATTAAATGTTTGCCTAAGTATTATTTGGATTCTTGGGGCAGGGGTAAAGAGCATGCTACATCTTTGATCATCTCCCTAGATCCTTCCCCATTCTCTCTCCCTCTCCCCGACTCTGCTTCCTTCCCCCAACCCTTCTACATGTCTATGGTTCACTTATTATGTGTAGCAAATAATTTCTAATTTTTAATGTCATTTTTCTTCAGGTGTACCTTTTGTTTTGCAGCACTTTCTTACTTTGGATTAGATATTCTCTCAAATAAAAATAATAATTTGAAATGTTCTCTTTACTGAATCATTCATATCTCCTATACGGAGACTTCTATTAGCTCTTCATGTCCTTTTTCCCACTAGTAATTGTTGATCATTTACACAATATTTTTTAATGATAGACTAAGTCAATTAGTATGTAAAGCCAGTACCTTTTTTCTCCCTAGTCAGGAGGCCTATTTTCTAACAATGATGTTTTTTGAAGGGAAGGTTAATGTCATTTTTTACTGTGGAGGATAGACAGGAAACTGGTAAACAGCCTGGTTACCCTTGTAATGCCCAAGGTACAGATAGCCTTTTTATTTAGAACTTGAGTTGTTTAATACATTTCGGTCTTCAGAAAAGTGCCTTTTCAGGAGCTCCTCTGAGTATGCTCAAATTGTTTATGAGATGCCATTGGAATGCAAATAGGTCGAAGATACCTTTATTTTGGTGTAAGAAGTTCAATGCTTTAGAATGGGGTAGGAAGTTGTTGCTAACAACAACTAAATGCAATAAGAATGCACAGTGTTAGCAGGTTCACCTGTCTTCAATAGTGTCATATGAAGGACACCCATGATCTTCTGATGGCTCATTTCTGTGTGTATTCATTTACTGTAAGCCAGCTCCTTAGAGCTTCCTGGGTAAGAACCAAGCAGTCTTATTCATACAGAATAGGAAAGAGAGTAAAATGGCTAGGTAGTCAGGACCGTGGGCCCCATTCAACCACACCTAGAAGCTAGCCAGTAGAGAGAGATTAATGGGCATACTCAATGCCTTCAAATTCAAAAGGCTCACCTGTGGAGCAACAACTTTGTCCCAGAGGCCAGAGGCAGGAAAACTAAGAAGTGGGACTGGACACAGATGGGAACTAGAAAAGACCTGCTACCTATTTTGCATAGATTTTAACCAATGGTTTAGGTGCTTAGTTTCAAAACCTGTTTTACACAGAGTTTAATCAATGATGTTGGTGCTTTTCTCCATGCCTGCTTTACATAAGTCTTAATCAAGGCTCTATACCCTAACCAATATAAACCCCAGCCTAACACACATCAGACAGCATCCAGCTTCTAGGTACTCCTCTGGGTTGTGGAGATTCTGCTCTCCTTCCTTAGATAAATCCTATACATTTTACTCTTTACTTCCATGGTTGTCTGTGGATTTTCTTCAAATTTGGGAGACAAGAACCCAGAAGATTGGTGCCAAATTCCCAGGGTGTACTTCCACACCAAGAACTGCAATGCTCTATTCAACAGTGGCAGGGGAAAAACCCAGTACTTAGCTGGGTAGCTGCTAACGCTGCTATTCCAGTTTTAATTGGGAATAGCTGCAAACAAAAACCGACTATTTGGCCTTAGAAATTTGCAGTCAGCCCAAACTCTATTCACCAGCAGGAGCAGAGAATCCAGCCTCATCTCAAAACCTCCCTCATCATTATGGCTGGTGATTTGTTGGGGTTCTTCTCATCCCAATCCATTTAATTTTGTTTACTTCATATCCCATAGAAAATCATCCAAATATTTGATCTGATGATCACATTGTGTTGTGCCCAGATCGTGAATCCCCAAAGACCACCAGCGAGCCGTCTCCGATGCAAAAGCAAGAGGGCCTTTATGCAAGCTCGAGCTTGGGCTCACAGCGTTCTCTGATGCAGCAGATACTGGCTGAGAGCCCCAGTCTTGATTCAGCGGGATTTTTATGAGCCCCACAGTAGAGCGGGAAATTTGAACAAAGCAAAGTACACAATTGGCTGATCTTTCAACATACATGGTTTGGCATGTTTCCATTGGCTTAGGGTACCCAGGTCTTAACTAATTGACATAGATGGTTTGGAATGTTTAGGCATTGGCTTGTCAGCTCCCGATCAGTTGTTTGCCAAAGGCCAATCCTAATCTTGACTTGTGGTAAGCTCTTTGTTCTAGTGGCCTTCCTGGAGTCGGCTACCTGAGCTCCATGAAATAGAACCCTAGGCCTGAAATCTTTCTTGCCCTAAATGCAGCCTGTCATGGCCACAGTTTCGCTCCCTTTTCAATTGTTCCTTCTTTTTCCAAGAATTTTTCATCTAATTTAAATGTTATTTATAATTACAAAAATTAAACTTTGAGAGGAGGCATCAAATGGGAGGACAGAAAACAATTGTTCTCTGTTATCTTAATCCAGAATTAACCTCCATATTTCATTTAAATCAAGGAAAAATATTTATACAGTTCTCAACATGTCAGCACTCTAAAATTGTTCTTTTCTAAACTTTCACCCTTTCTTTAGAATCAGATGAATAGATTTAGAGATTAACCTAAATACCTGAGTCATCATGCATGTTTAGAGGTATTGCAATACATGGCATAAAGTGGATCAAATGCCAGTTACACTTCTAATCCATTACAAGTATATTCATGTAAAAAGAATAAACAGTGACTTTAAATCTTTAAACATTGTTGGATACACTCATGCAGCAAAGAGACCCCTGGTAGCTGAGACAAGAGATTTTATTAGGAGAGGTAGCAAGATGGCTGATCCTGGACTACACCATGTGGTCCCCAGTGAGTGAATTTATTAGCTCTCTCAGCTCTCCCATGAGAACAGGGCTTGGGCGGGGGATTTGAAATTGGAGAAAAAGAGTTGTTTACTGAGGCAGTGCCAAGAACTTTGGCTACTGCAGACTCAGGTGTGGTGAGCTAGTCAGTTTACCTAGGGAAAGGAATTCCAGCAATGCTGAGGGGTGTGGCCTCTGGAAGGTTGTGCTTTGTGAAAGAGGAATTTGTATTTACATCTAAATACGGCCATTATTATTGGCCGTCGTCTAGCATTCCACCCTCTTCTATTTTACCTGGGAGCAGGGCTGAAGGTCTGTCTTGTGAAGCTACTTCCTGCTGATCAGGGGTGGTGATTCTAGGACTGGGGTGTCTAGGGATGTTGATGTTCAGGGTAGCTTCTCAAAAGCTGAAAACTGGACAGGAACATTTGATTAATCTTGTGGTTGGTGATGACTGAAATTTGTTTGCTCAAAAAAATTTCAGAGAAGCTGCAAAATACAAGGCAAAATTAAAGCAAGGAGGAAAAGAGTGGCCAGGGGTCCCGGGAGGGGAAGGTGCCAAGTGGCTATTGGTCCCTGGAGCCATTCTGAGGGAGTAGACTGTTGATATTTGCTTTTCAGGTCTTCATTTAATTTACTAAGAGTTTGAACATTTTCCTCTACTAGGCCAGATTGGTTAATGTATTAGCAGCATTCTTCACTGAGAAAGAGGGAGACTGCCCTTTTCAGCAGTAAGCAAATCCAAAGCCCATCTGTTTTGGAGAGTTACCCTTCAGTTGGTTGTCCTCTCCCTTCCCCCAAACCTGCAAACAGTTTGGGTTTTCTTCTAAGAATGTTCCAATTGATTAAGAGGTCCATAATAAAGGACATCAGAAGTGCTCAAGGATGTCTGGATTGCCCGTGGGTGGCTCCCTCTTCATCACCATTGGGAGTTTAACAGATTTTAATTTGGAATGAATTGGCTGGACTAAGATATTAAAAAATTAATGTCAGAACGAAAATTAACATTGAATCTAAGAGAAGGAAAACCAGCTCTGTTATTTGGTTCCTCAGAGATAAACATGCATTATAATTGAGAGTCTACAGAAAAAGGAATCAAATGCAATAAACTAAGTAGCAGTAGCTAGGATCTCAAATGAGAAAATATAAGGATTAGGCATCATAGAGTGGAGGAGAATATCTGCTTTATTATTACCTTAAGGCCTTGAAGTAGGTGTCATGTTTCTGCCTCTGGCCTGGAAGGACAGGGGCATACTTTAGGGCTATTTTAATTGAATAGCACTTTTTGCTCACCCAATTCTGCCTTTAGTGGCCCATACATTGGGGTTTATATTACATTTTAATAGATGAGAGCATAGTGGTCTCAGGGACCTTAGATTTATCATGATGGAACCATGAATCTTTGAAAGTAAATTTCTCCCTAAAGAGTAGGACACTCTTTGGATTATCAGGAATGCATGAGAAGACATCATCCTGTCCCATTTATAGCTTAGAGGGAGAGTCAAGCTTCTAGTTATAGGTCCTCTAGACACTCCTTGCACCATCACAATATTAAAGGAGGGGTTTAAAGGGTAAGAGACAAATACGGAATGGCTAGTGCCAGCATCCAAGAGGAAGGTGACCTCTTGGCTCCCTATGCAGAAGCATACCTGGGGCTTATCCATGATGATAGCAGTCACAGGAGCCATTAAAGCGGACCTGGGCCCTGTCAGGACTGTGTAGAGAACTCTGGACCCAAAGGCCTGTGCCCCTGTGGACATTTATTCCTCCAGTGATTGCCTTGACAGATAGGATAGGGCCGTGGTGGTGGTCACTTGGCCTGTGGGCATTCCCGCAGGTAATGTCCCCCTTTTTCACAATGGATATAAATCCTTTTGTATGGCTTGGGATCCATTCCATTTTCTCCCCTTTATTGTCCCAGAAGCTTACTCCTTTCAGGGCCACAGTCAGTGCCTCAGCTTTTTTCCAGTCTTTATGTTCCTTTTTTTTCCCTCTGCTCCTGATAGTTGTTATAAAAGACAGAAGTTGCAAGATGGGAGATGTTATCTAAACACTGATCAGGGCCACATGCCAATTTTGTTACTTCCTCTGAATGTCTGGGGCCATCTGAGGGATAAATTTGCCCTTTGAAATTATGCAGCTTCTATGGACTCAGGGTCCATGAAGTGTTTTCTCAATGCCTCCCTGAGTTTCTCCAGAAATACAGTAGGGTTTTCCTGAGTCTATGTAAGTATTAGTTAACTCACATCTTATATCTCAAACATAAATCAAACAAAAGCTAGGAGGGCTCCTTTTGTGGAAAGGGTGGCTAAATGTTTTTATGTTTTACATTGCTAATCTTTAAATAAATTAGGCTCTCTTTATTCCTTTCCAAAAATATAGTTAAATTGCATTCCAGTGTAGAGAGTCAGGTTATTCTTACCAAAACTATAAAATATTAAATGACAAATAAATATCCAATTAAATTTGTTGTTTCCATATAAACCTGAAGGAAGCCATTGTTACAAACAACTTTAGTTTGAAAACATCAGCTTGGTAAAATGCTGCCCTAAATTTTACACCTTAAAAGTTTTATACACTTCAAGGACATGAACAATCTAATATACAGCAAAAGCCAGTATTAATTACACAGATGTCCTTATATTAACTAAATTTAAACTGAAGAAAAATGCAGAATTCATAATATATTGCAAATTTAGGAAAATGTTGATGATCATAGATAGACTTATTATCTGTTGTATAAAAATGAAACATTTATGTAGTTAAAATAAATAGATATAACCTGGGTTTTGGAATACAATGCGTAAAAGAGAGCATGCTTATTACTTTGTCTGTAACTCTGCATAAGTTTTTATTTTATAAACTTACATAACATTTAAACAAGACTCAGAGAAACATCTAGTTCTAAAATATAGTTCTATTTACATATATTAAAATGTCAGCTATATTGTAATAACCTAAAAACAGTTGCTCATTTAATGTTATCATTTAAAGTAATCATTTAAAAGGTTTTAAAACAGGTATAAACTGCAATTGCTTTAAGATTTAATTTTCCTAAGTAATTAAGCCTAACACCAGGAATTATTTGATAAGAACAAATCAATGTTTTAAGAAACCCTTGTTATTTCAACACACAGAATCAGATTCTGGTTCATAACAGTATATTAATGTTTAAACTTAAGTGAAATTTTAAATAATTTTAAATTATGCCAATTATATTTAATTTAATCCCCTACAGACTTTTGAAATTTACCCTCCATAAACCTTTTATAACTTACTTAGACACTCTATGTGTCTTCATCCAACATTTCTTTCATTTTAATTTCCATATTAAAAAGTATACTTCCACACTTATAATTTTTATATCTATTTCCTATTTGTTGACTCTTTCTTACACTCACATTTTGAAACAATCTTTATAAAATTTTTGAATCTTTCTAATTTTTTCACCTAATAAGATTAAATATTTTATGCTATTTATAGTACTTTAATTGATACACAGCTGAAACCTTTGTACTCTTTGCATATATAGAATTACACCTGTTAGAATTTTAACTCTTAATAGCCTTGCTTTTGGTAAAGACCCAGAAAAAAGCATTCTTAAATTAGATTTTTGTTACCAATCTATAAATCTACTATTAATAAACCCAAATATATGTTACCTTATATAATTTACAAGAACAAACTTAATAAACCCAAATATGTAATCTTATAGAGACTAAGAAGTCAAGATTACTCAAATTTACTTAGCAATTGATGTTTTAATATTCTGAGTTTAAAAATTCATCAGATGTCTCCTAACAAAACTTTTAGGGAGATTAATCCCATTTATGTTAAATCTAATTTACTCATTTTTAATTGTTAACTTTAGGTTACCTGTGAAACCAAGATATTAGATAGAAGCAATGAATGTTACACTCTAAACATCTATAGAAATCAACATTCTATTGATTGACCACCTAGAAAAAACATGTGAGCTAGTAATCTTAACCACATCTTTACTCTTATGTTTAAATGATTTAGATTGAACCTCTTTCTAAATTTTTAAGCAATGTGAACTAAAGTCATTTGCATCCATATTCCTTTTTTAAAAAATTCTATGAGTTCTAATCTATAAGTCAATTGGTACCCTGTTGAACATAACCTAACACACATGTACACAAACACACAGGACCGGTGTGCACACACACAAAAAAATCCCACAGAAAACATAGATTTTAAAGCCCTTCTTTGAAAGCCTTTTGAATAAAGACAGCAATAAAAACCACAATTTAAAGCTACAGTTAGACAAAACAAGACTAACTGAGAAATATATTTAGGTGCAGAAAAAACACGTGAATTCACCAGTGAAATTGAGCTCAAAACCCAAAAACATGAAACAGCTGTATTTATCCTAGTGAGAGAGCATGTAAACATCTTTAGCAGACCTGAGTGCACTTTTGAATCAAGATTAGTTTTAGCTTACAATTTCTAGATTTCTAGATATATTTTGTTTCCCCTCTCCCTTTCTGAAGCTTAGAGAAGGGTCACAGCAGTTTGAATTTAAAAGTGGCACTTTTTTTTACCTCTGACCTGAAACAAGTTTGAGCAGACCCTCATTGAGGGAGTGATGGGAGGAGTAGACAGAAGAGATGAGGGCAGGGAATGGGTAGGGGAAGTTGGAGTGGGATTGGGCTCTGAAGTCTGCCTGAGTGATAGGGAGGAGGTTCATCAGCAGGGTCAAATTCAAAAAGAGCAGAGGGAGCTGTCAGGGGAAGGGCAGCAGCAGCCAGTGAAAGTTTTAAAGCAAGTAAGAGTTGAGGGGGGTTACAAGACAAATAGAGATTGAGTCTAGAGCAGAGAAAAGACAAGGCTTGAATGTAGGGAATCTCTTTCCGTTTGCCTGTTCATTCAGCATAATTGAAAAAATCCTGTGAAATGTTGGGATCAAGGGTGCCATTAAGCAGTCATTTAGAGAAGTTATCTAAAGGATATTGGGGCCAGCCCTGATTATAAAATGAATGACTTTAGAGGTTTGAAGTTGTCAAAGGGACAACCAAGGTGGGAGTCTGCTGGAATGAAAGTTTGAATGCCAGACCCCCATAGCAATATATGCACTCTGAATGCGTGTGGCTAGGTGGATTCAAGGGTGTCCCTGAGAAACCAGCTTACACAAAATATTCACAGAGCACTGTTAATGGGTTGTCACCCCTGAACTAGTGTCTGCAAGGAGTCCCAGACTCCTCCCTGGTGCTGAATGCTCAGCGCTGGGAAACTTAATAACAGCCCATGAGTGGAGATCCTGGATCTCAAGAGAGAAATTCAGACCTGTTTCACAGAGATATCACCATGCGGAAGAGGCCCAATGCCCAGTGGACTTAGGTTTGAATGGACAAGGGAATGATTGGGCAAATGAAAGCTCAGCTCCAGGGAGTCATGGGCAAATCATGGTCCAGGACAGCCAAACCCAAAAAGAGATGGGGAGCTGGCACATTGGAGACACAATCTGAGTCACTGCACCAGTGTTGGAGATGCTTGCACAGCAAAGAGACCCCTGGTTAACCGAGACAAGAGATTTTATTAGTAGAGGTAGCAAGATGGCTGCTCCTGGGACCAGAGAGAACAGCAATAAGTGGTGAGTGAATTTATTGCGAGAACATGGCTTGCATGGAGGATTTGAAATTGGAAAAAAAGATTTGTTTACTGCAGCTATGCCAAGAACATTGGCTACGTGCCGACTCAGGTTTGGTGAGGTAGTCAGTTTACCTTGGGAAAGGAATTCCAGCAATGCTGTGGGGAGGAGGGGCATGCCTCTGAAAGGTTGTGCTTTGTGAAAGAGGAATTTGTATTTACACCTAAATATGGCCATCATTATTGACAGTCATCTAACAAACATATATGTGATAAAAATTATGTTCAAAATTTAAATAGACAAAGCAATGTGGTAGTTGCTTTAAGTCATGCAATGCACTTATTATAAACTTTAGAGGTCAGTTGTACCATCCACGTCTATGATCTATGCATTCAATAAGGAAGAACATTTAATTTAGTTTCACAAATTAAAGGAAATAGAATAATGGATGTTAACAGCAAGGAATTTGCATACATATAACAATTATAAACCAAATACATAGAGTGGAATTAATTCTGAAGCAGATTTTTGCGCCTGAGGTCTCAAACAGAAAGAAAAATAATAATAATTAAGATTCTAGGAATGCCATCTTTTGGCTTAAGATAAATTCTCAGCCTACTCACAAGAACAAATCCCACCAATATTATTGGTAGTTTAAAATATCAGTGCTGGGGGTGGTAGTAAGACTGTCTAATATTACCAAAAATAATCATGAAAAATAAATAGCTTTCAAATGTGTGGTACACATCCAGACTTGATGGCAAGAAATAGAATTACAGTTTAATATTCAGAGTTGAAGTATAAATATCTTCTTTGTACATGTATTATATGTTATATTAAGAACATCTGGAATATTGTTGATTCCTTTATCTTAAATAATATGTCCATCTTCCCAAACTTTCCTAACAGTTTGTATATTTCACAATTTCACAAGTCAATGCTATTATAAAACATTATATATGAAAATAATTTTTACTCATAGGTTGAATAGAATTGTCTTCGCTTGGAATGCTGCAACAAAAATCAACATAGTCTGGGTGACTTAAGTGATAGAAATGTATTTCTAGAGGCTGAGTGAGTCTCTTCTTTTACAGTTAGTACCTACACATCATAATGCTCACCCACAATATTCTACTTACACACCAAAAGCCCTGGCTACAAGTACCATCACATTGGGGATTAGAGTTTCAACATATAAATGCTGGGGCACACAAACATTCTGTCTGCAACAAGAATACTCACTAGTAAAGGTACTCATAAGCAAATACTGTTTTCCTTAAATAAATCTATCTTCATTCTTTCACAAGCACCAAGAAAGCAAATTTAAAACCCGTCAGTAGAAGGGAAAGTATTAATTTTGTCATCCCTTTCTTTTATTCTGACATACTCAGTATACAATTCTTATACAATCTTTACACAATACTTTTAATTCAATGTTAAATTTTCTCTTTCACTGTTTAGTGTAGCCAGAGATTATAAATGTTCATTTTTTAAAACATCTGCTATTTGTGTCTGTTATCCTAAGATGACCTGATATTAGATTCTGTTTACTGTTGCGAATGTGGAGTTTCTGTTTACTTTCCTTCTTACTTTTTTCTATTTCCTTTTAAAACTTTGTATCCTATACACAAACATATCCCACATTGATTTTTCAAATATGTATTAAACACCTACTATGTTTCAAATATTGAACTAGAATACAGTGCATATTCCTTCCAGGAGATCACAGCTTTCTGGAATACTCCATTGTTAATATTAAAAAATCACAAAAGGTATTATAATGTAGTTACCAATAGTATTTGTATTCATTTGATTTCAAGGGATGGTGACAAGTAAAATAGTCATAAATTTAGTAACATATTGCATATTTCATAAGTGGAAGGTTAGATATCATCAAAACTCATGATAGTGCTTATGAAAGCTGAAATAGAATTCAGAAAAAAACAGACTCAGCACTAACATGTGAGATATTTCACTGATCTTAAATAATCTAAATCGTCTGATGTTTACTTTAGTAATCTGCCATTTGAACAACATGAGAGTGCCCACAACCTTTCTACATTTTGCCTCAGTTTCCATCATCGTCATCTTTGTTTATGTACTGTAAACTCAGTAAGAGAGAATCTGAATGAACAGTAGATTAATAGCATCCCCCTTAATGCAACACTTTATGGCTGTCTTTATTTGCATTGTGTAATATTTCTTGTCCTATTAAATTATGGCCAGAATGGTAGGATCCCCAAGCAAAGAAATTATTTAGCATCATATTTTAATCCAAAGAATTTGTCACCACACATTATCCAGGTATCTCTGAGAGGAGATTTCATACTTACAGAGCCACACTTAATACTAACATCTCCAAAAGCCAACTTTTCCTATATAAAATTGTTGAACTAATTACTCCATATGTCTCACATAGAATCTATTTTCTTCTCTGAGTACAAATTCCTCCACTTGATTTGTGTGGTCCAGCAAAACCTATCATCATCCCCCAGAATGTATCCATGATTCTAATAAAGAATTCAATCAATATACTCTAAAGACTTTCTGTTCATTTTCACTTATTAGTTCCCATCAAACTATTATAAATGGGGGAAGAGGAAAGGACATTTACAACCTGTACTGTTCACCCAATATAACCAACTTTGGACAGCTGCCGATATTATCACATTAAAAATACTACATTACAGGTTTGATTATGTTCTCTGAAAAAGCATACTATAAAGAACTATATTTAAATAAAAATTGTCTAATGATTTTTCATGTGAATTTGGATGAATCTGTAACACGATGTGTTTTGGAATCATGTTCAAACTGGTTAAAGAAAGTTATGTTTGCTTTCCTTCTTCAAATTGCATTTCTCCACTCCTTTATATACCCGAATTCTTTGGTTAAAAAATTCTGCAGCTGCATACAAATATTATGAAACAGAAATGAAGGAAAAAATGAAAATGTATACATTCTCATACCAATCTATATTTTAAAAAATCGGGTTTTTTAGTAACTAAAACCCATATACAAAGGAGACCCATGAAAGCAAAATATTAAGATGAAATTTGGCATATTTGATACATGGAAATTGCTCTGGCATAAGTTATTTAGGTATAAAAATAAGACAGTCAAATAATCACAAAAATCATATTTTTACATCTTTACCAATATTTTTAGAGAAAGCTTTTTTTTACTCAAAATATCATTTGATAGCAAATTTTTCAGTTTGACCTCTAATTTGTTGCTGTTTTTAAAAATGTGTATGTCTCTGCCAAAAGCCAAAGGTAAATATGTCATCACAATTAAGTGTCAGGGCTATCTCCATATAAAGGGACAATTGATTTTCTGACGATTTCAATTGTCAGAATATCTTATATCTCAAAATAGAATAATTTTAATATCTTATATTTCAGAATAAAAATTAATATATTTTAGGGGCTGGAGCAGTGGCTCGGCAGTTATGGTGCTTTCCTGGCAGGTGCGAGGATACAGGTTTGAGCCACAGCACCATGTACACAATAAAGTGTTGGAGCAATGAAAAACCTCTTGAAAAACTAAATAAAATTGATTCTCTTTCCCTCTCTCTCTCTCTCTCTGTCTATCCTCTTAAAATATATATATTTAAAGGGTCTTAATTTGAATCTAGGAAAAAAGTGAGAGATTGATATTTAATATACCTTTTAGTGTTCCAGTTAATATTTTAAAATTATTTTTCAATGTTTCCCAAGATATAAATACCTTTTATTTTAAGAGAGAGAGAGGGAGATAGAGAAAGAAAGAAAGAAAGAATCAATTTTGTTTATTTTTTTCCTTTGGTTTTTATTTTTCCAATACTTACTTGTGTGTGTGTTGCCAGGGTTCAAACCCAAGTCCTCATGTGTGCCAGGTAAGCAGTCTACTGCTTAGCCACCGCTTCAGCTCCTATATATAAATATCTTATTCAAATACTGATGCCTTATATTTTAATACTCCCTGCATTTTACTTTTCTTTCTAAGTATCAGTCCATAGACTTTGTTAAAACTTTGAACTAAAATGCTGGCTGTCACCCTATCTTTTTTACAGATTTCTCATGAGTAATTGAAGGGGGTTGATGTGGCAGACCAGTATAAGTATACTCAGATCCATGAATACTAGATGAAATGTTTGCATCCTAGAGATGAATGATTTAAAGACACAGCTCCCCAGTCTTCAGAGCAAATTGCCTTTTAATTTGTCTAACAACTGATGACTCGACACAATTGTATTGACTCCCTTCACGTTGGAACTATAACTGGAAGAAAATCCAACTCAGACTTACTAAAAATAAATAAATAAATAAAATAAAAATAAAAATGGAACTAAGACCTTCAGGAGTAGAGCAGGCTTTAAGTACAATATGGAACAAAATATTCAACAATGTCACTGGAATTCTTTCAGTATCCATTCTTCTTTACCTCCAGGTAGAATTTCATTTTTGCACAAAGTTTCTTCTATGGTAACAGGTGGCTTTGGTAGTGCCATACATTGTATTGTCTCATGTCTCATTTTATTTCTAGATGGAGTGAAATTATGTTTCCCAGAAGTCACAGAAACCCATTAGCTTGATTATGTGAGCAATCATTGTAGTTTGACTCTGACTTTTCCAAGCCTGTGTACTCACCCCTGTTCCCACATGTTGGGGTCTGACCTTCACTCCCTTTCATCAGCTGCCCTAGAGTGATCTTGTTACTATTTGTTTAATAAGTTCCTTCAGGAGGAGCTGTAGGGCCTGCTTTATTAAGCTTGCTAATTTTGATACAAATAAAGATCAGGGTGGGTTGGAATGTGCTAATCACAGATGTTCCTAAATTGTTTTTCAGTACTTGAGATCTGCATAACCCCTGGAAACTCCTTTAGAAGGATTACTATTGGTTCTTTAGCTGTCTCCCCTCTCTAAAAACCCGTGTGCCTTGGAAATAAACGGATTCTGAGCTGCCATCTGCCATCCGCTGTCTGTGGCTGACTCATTTCCCCGGCTGAAAGGGAAGGGATTTTGGCCGGGGCGCTCACCCTCCTGATCGGCTCCAGGGGGAGGATCCAGCTGGTCCAGATTGTCCCGCCTGCCCTCCGGGACGCCTGAAGTAGTGACAGTTGGTACCCCGAGTGATGAATTGCTCACACTCCCGCCAGGACATTGCCCGCCAAGAAGACATTGAGTAAATTCTGATTCAGGTGAGTACGCCCACCGCCCTGGTCTTAGGGCCCTGCCTTCTTTCCTTTTAATCTCTCCTTACGTCTAGTGAAGGTGAATTTTCTAAATTACTTCAGCATTCTTGGGCTCCTTCTCTCTTCCCCCTGTTCTCCATGCCAGCCAACAAAGAGCCCTCTGGCTCACCTCAACACTTTTGGACCCCAATTTTTGGGCTTCTCTTTGCTGTAGGAGCCCTTATTTCTCTGATCCTTTTGTGGTACTCTTTGTGCCCCCCTCTACGACTTCTCCTTAAGAGCAGAGGGTTGGAACTTACTGATGGTCAGGCCAAAGCCACATTGGCCACATTTATTAGGGTGGCCCCCTGGCTACCTGAAAGTAACTTATTTGATTGGGACACTTGGGACCAAGTTGAACAGCTCCTTAAGGAAGCTCAAGTCCAATCTGGGGATCCCCCCCCTCGGGGCCTTTTCTCCTTTTGGCTTGGCCCTATGGCCTGCTAAAGGTGGGTCCCCCTCTCTCCTGGCCTCACCGCATACCACATCCACCTCTAATCCATTTAGACCTGTCTCGGTTCCACCCCCCTTTTTTGAATCAGGACCTCCCTCAGCCCTGCCTTGCCCTGATTCTTGTCAATTGTTCCCATTCAATGTTAACCCTGGGGGCAACCAACTGGCTGCATGGTATCCCTGGGAGCTGGGGGGCTAGAGCAATGGCTCAGAGGTTGCAGCACTCACAGCACTTGCCTGGCGTGCATTATAGGTCACAGGTTGAAATCCCTAATGATCATCACTTAATTATTATTGACATTAAGAATTGTTTCTTTTCCATTCCCCTCCACCCAAAAGATATGAAAAAGTTTGCCTTTTCCCTCCCTTCTCTTAATTTTAAAGGACGTCCACTAATTCAGACAGGAGCTTCATTCTCATGTTATGCCAGGTTCACCACCAGCCTGCATAACCCAGAAATGCCCAAGAAAAACCTCATTCTATCATTTTGCAGCTTAGCTCCTTTGTAAAAGAAAAGGAGACACCAGCTAGTTATCTGCTTGATAGCCATCTTTTACAATTTCTTTTACAGTGCAAACTACATGAGCTAATGCCTAAACCAGTTTGAGACCAGAAAAAAAAAAGAGCTTGAAATGCTACTTTTAAATTCAAGCGGCTGTGAGGCCTAAGGGAAAGGCCAGCTGCTCCACTTTCCCAGCCTTTAGGTATGCTTAAGGGGCCCACATTCTTGTACTTTGGAAAAAATGTAATAGGAACTCAACTTTAGAAAGCTGATAGGATAGACCTAAAAATACCAAAAATCACTAATTCCTAAGGAGTTTTCCCTTCATTTGGACACAAAAAGGAAATTGGAAAGATCCCATATAGATTTTCTTTATTCTTTAAAAACAACTTCCTGAGGATTTCACCTGCTCTCACACCTTCAATGCCTGGACTAACTCTAATTCTGCTGCTAAAGATGTTATGCATGCTCTTTTACTAAAATAAATACGGCCATTTCATTTTTTAGATCTTGAGCTCAATTTTACCGGTGAATTCACCTATTTTGTATACCTACAGATATTTTTCAATCAGTCTTATCTACCAATTTTTTTAAATTATGGTTTTTACTGCTGTCTTTATTCAAAAGGTCAATTATTGTAAGGTTCTAAAATCTGTTTCCTGTTGGTTTTTTTTTTATGTGTGTGTATATATGTTGGAGACTGAAGCCAACCTGACCCTTGGCTGGATGCCAGAGAAAAGTATTAGTAGTAAACAACTCTGCAAGAGGCCCAGCTGGCTTGCAACTTCCTGAGTAATTAGCAAACTGCCTGACCACATGACTAAGCTATTTGGCTGCTCTATTGTTGCAACTGATTGATTATGTTTGTTCTGTGTCCCTATTGAGAGTTTTGTAACAAATTAATACTGGGC